>FIZU01062525.1:0-53243 GCA_900064475.1 Pseudococcus longispinus
AACGAAAGATCAAAAGAACCGCGAATTTTAAAGAACCAAGAACGAACGAACGAACCATTTTAAATAAATCATCAAAGAACCGAGAACAGGAACAAGAACAACAAATTTCTTTAATGAAGAAGAACGAAAGAACAAGGAACCGTTCTCAACAATTTTTAAATGTGTTCTCGTTCTTGTTCTTTTGTTCTCGTTCCCGTTCTTCATAATTTTTTTTAGCTTTTTTTCTTTTCAATTTGATTGAAAATTGAAATTGATGATCTAGTTGAATTTCTCATTGCAAAACATCATCTTTTTTTCTAATTTCAAGTCAGAATGTTGCAAAAGTTGAAAGAGAAATTACGTGTATTATTGCGAGTATTCATTGCCAAAAAAAAAACTACGCACGTACCAAAAATCATTAAAAAAAGAACGAGGAACGAGAACGAGAACGAAAGAACATAATTAAGAGAAAAGAACAAGAACGGGAACGGGAACGAGAACACAAACTTTCGATTCATTCTGAGAACGAACGAACGAGGGAACCAAACATGTGATCCAATTTCAGGAACGAACGAACGAAGGATCGCGAAAAAAAAAAGCTGTTCTCGCTACGCTGCTCACAACTGCACATCATTGCGATTCTACAGCGTGGCGCGGTTTCATTTATTCTGTAATTATTCGAAAAGTGTGCGGATTCAAAAAATAATTGCACGACTGAAAAGAGCGTGAAAAATGCTATCAGATGGCTTTAAAAAAAATTGGGGTCTTCGCGATGAATTTCGAGTAATTTTGTAAAGAAACTTGGAAGTTGCTAAAAGATCGAGTCGCGGCTCTAGTTTTCGGTTTATAACTTTTCATAAACTTTGCGGATCGAAATAATTTTTATGCCATTGGAAAGAGGACAAAATTCCCTATAAGATGATGGAAAAAAATTGGTGGGTCGTCGCGATAGATTTTTCGCCACGTAATGTTGAAAATTGTAAAACAAATCACAAACATGTGATTTTCTTTCAGTCTATTTCAATGATAAAAATCGTTTATTTTGCTATGAAAATGATTTAATTATATTACTCAGTCTTTCATAATAACAAAAAAATATCAGCTAATTACGATTTTATTAAATCAATGACAGTAAACCACCAGAAAACTTAGTTTGCATAAACGCAACATTCTACTTCATACGTGTAAACCCGCCTAACGCAAAACGTGACGGTGGCTGTTATCATTCCACATTACGGTACACATAGTGGATGTGCAGTTGTGAGAATCCGACGGACTACACGATAAACATGTCTACAAAACGAACAAAAACTCATTATCATCACTCATTCTACCAAAAGAAAATTAATAAATTCGCACACAAGTACTAATTCCTGCTTTAGTCCGCCTTATCACGTAATTTATTTCACTTGTGCCTATGTCTAGCTGTCTACCTGTAGAGTAAAAACATCACGAACAGGCGGATATACTTGCACGAGTAAGTAAACACAACTAACATCGAATTCGCTGCGAATTAAATTCCGATAAATAGTTTAGGAAACACTGTGTCAACTTTACGTAATTAGTTCTAGTTGGGCTTTATAGTTGACAAGTGAAATATTGAATTTTAAGATGATGTTTGACAGTTTAAAGTATTTTTTCCAAATTTCGAATTCCTCCGTTCGTTTAATTTCGACACTAGTTCCGGAGAATCTTCAAAAAGGGACCCCGTATTCTCGCCTCGTATAGAAATTCGATTACATACAAATTGATTCGCAAAATGCTAATTTCTTACGAAACTTGCTCGCTGAGCCGCGTAGGTATCGTACATTTCTTTCCAACATTTTGATGGTTTTTAAAGCTGGTATTCGTAAAAAGGATTAAAACCTCTTTGGGGCTAGGTTTTTAAGCAATAACGTATTGATTGCGCGGCCAAAAAGGTATTCCATTACATACCCGACTACAGTTTGGTACACACTGATGAAAGTTTTACGCGGTGACGTTGGTTAAAGCTTTTGAGTCGTGGAATTGACAATTTTAATACAAAGTTTTAGCCGAAGATTGTTTAAATTTCAGATGCACCAGTTCAGGAATCACTGATGACAATCAAACATTTTATACGCAGACATTCGACCCTATTTAGTAAGTTCAAGGATCGACCATTGTTGGCGAATTACGTATATATTACTCGGCCATATTTTTTGGGTACCCCTGAGAAAAAACGACTTTACCCTATCACTCGATTTACTGGGTTTCGCAGCTTCAGCTATATATCGCGATCAAATTTTCTTTTTGGGTTTGTACCATATACGAAAAGACGTCGATGAAATGAAAGAGCTTTTTTTTCCATTTGGGAACCCCTTTATAAAAATCGTCGATTCGTGTGAACTTTGTTATACTCGGCAGATTTAGATTTTTACTACGATATGATTTATTTTTAAACATTGATAACATTTTTCCTCTCGAATTTTCAGCCGTATTATGATTCTATTTCGAATTCCATCATTCGAGTGACAATTGACGAGCCTTGAAAAGAAACGAGTTGATCGAAGGGAATTTCAGCCTTTTGACGAATGAACAACGAATGTTGATTTTTAATCGTTACGAAAAATCAAACAGATGAAAAAACGAATAGTTGAAATTGTTATAACACCGATAACCGCTTAGTTGCTTGGCATCGAAGCGATAACGGCGATTATTACGAGGAAATTTACGCAGGTAATTGTTGATTCTCCCAATATAACGGCGCAGCCTTTTCAATAAAATTTAATGAGCTGTCGTTACCGGCAGATGCGCAAAAAAGGTGATAAAAATTCGACTTATGTCGATCAACCATACAGCACGGTCTCCCACTCCCCTCGAGGATAAAATTTCACGCTATATCGTTGCATTTTCTGGATAATACGAAGAGCATTTAATGACGTCATCAAAGAGCAACTACACCTACTGTGCAAATAACGAGGTATACGAGACTTAAAGGTGAAAAATCTTTTCATCTTTTTTTTTTCAGACGAAATCTTTATAAGAGGGAAAATTTCTCGCTTGGTTAAATCCGCTCTGCAGCATGTAGTATTTGCGAGAAAAACGATGTTGATTTTTGTAAATTGATAAAGTTGACGCTCTCGAATAGGATCATAGAGCTTATGTAAAAATATTAGTGTTAAAGTTCACTTTTACACTGGAATCCACAAGCGTGCTCTGCACTGTTCACGTACAAAGGAAATTTTCACTCGGAATAACACGACAAACTAGACGAGGGTACCTATAAGATTCGCATTTTTTTCCCTTCATCATAAGAGGGAAGAATTTTCATCGAAAATTAGCTGGTATTATTCGTTCGAATGAATAAGTTATTCGAATGCAACGTGATTTGAACGTGGGAACGAAAATGGTAAGATGGAAAGGCGTACAGGGATTTTTACGAATGATGTTCTTTTAGAAGAACATACTCGTACCTTATTTCCGAAATTCGAGGTAAAATATGCCAATTTTTGAGTAGGGTGGAGCGCGAAAAAAAACATACCGCGGATTTTGACCAAATTCAAGGGGGTGGTTCATATTTAGTTGGGGATGAACTATAGAAAATTTCAGCCCTCTAGCTCAAAGGGAAGCTGAGCTAGAGGGCCTCAAAGTGGGGTAACTTTTGGAAAAAACTCAGTTCTTTGCAATTTATGGGCATGGCACCTCGAGCATACCCCTAAAAAGTTGCAATTTGAGATTTTACACTTCCCCAAGACATTGACCTCGCAACAATTTAAATTGAGATGTAACCATGTAGATAATTTTTTCAAATTCTTGAAACTTCACAAATTTAACTCAAGATTTCATTATTGGAGGGTCAAAAAATTAAAAATTTCGACTCAGATGAAATTTAACCCTTTTGTGCCCCAGACTGATCTGATGAATGAAATTTTAAAATTTTCATTGCCTCATTTAGACTGAAATTAAGTTAGAGCAGTTCACTTTCATCATTGAAAATTAAAATTTCACACAGAAAATCGTATTGAATTAAAATTAAAATTTTCCTGTGTGAGATTTGCTATAAATTGAATAAAAATTGCATTCAGCTAGGTACTCACTTTTAAAAAAGAAAGAAATGTAGTGCAAAAATTTCAATTCCTTCCATCTCAAATCTTTTTTATCAGTTGCCGTTTTCAAAAAATAAGTTGAAATTTTGAGTTTGTAATTTAGATATTTCAGGGCTTCAAATTATACAAAATTATACAAAATCAAAATTTTTTATACTTTTATAAAATGAAGAAATTATACTCAAGAGGATTTTCGATTTGAACTGAAAATTTGCACAGGAAATTATCTTTCAAGATTAACCAGAGTTTTTTGAAAAATAACGATTCCAGTGCTGAAATAAAAGTAAGGGTGGAAAATTTTCCTCCGACTATACTCTAAAACCTCCTTGCAAACGATGAACAAAAAATCATCACCCTTACCTTGACTTCAATGCAAGAATCAAAGATGAAAATTTTGAGAGAATGATTGCTAAGGTGTAAGTTTTTTCAAAAATTGCTGTCTCGAGCCAAATTTTAGAGATATTTGAATTCCTGTTCGAAAAATGCAATGGATGAAAATTTTTTTTCGAAAATATTCACTAAGTAATGTTCAGAATTTGAAAAAATGTTACCCATTCATTCGAATACAATATTACATCATTTTTACATAAATTGTTGTTGGAAGTCTGAAAAACTTTGAAAGCAGATTTTCTGAGTGAATTTTTACTGTAAATCGAAAATCTTCTTATAATTTCTTTATTACGTTTTTTATTTTATAAAAGTATGAAAATTTTTAATTTTTGAGCATTTGAGGTCCTAAAATATCTGAATTACAAACTCGAAATTTCAGCATCTTTTTTTTTAAATTTCAATCATGAAAAAATTGGGATGAGGGATGAAATTGAAATTTTTGCACTAAATCGCTTTCTTTTTTAAGGATGAGTAGTTCTAATTGCATTTTTTTTTCAATTTGTAGCAAATCTCACACAGGAAAATTAAAATAGATAATTTTGATTTGGTGCTATTTTCTGAGTGAAATTTTAATTTTCACTGGTGAAAACGACCTCGTGCACTAACTTGATTTTAGTCTACCCAAATGAAGCAATAAAAATTTTTAAATTTCGTCCATCAGACCTTTCCTGGACACAAAAAGGTTAATCTGCTTTTTCGACCCAAAAATTCTTCCCGATTTTTCCAATTCAAAATGCAAATTTTTCTAAAAAAAAGATCAAATCAGTTTCGTAAATTTTTCGAATTGGATTTGATTTTTGAGAATAAAAATAGGTACATACAATTTCGTCAGGAAGCAAACCCCCCCCCCCCTGCGTTTGGTGCATCGCTGGGTGAATTTTGAAGTAAGATACAAAATACCCTCATTGCTCATTAAATTTTTGAGCTACAATAAAGAAAAATTCATTTCTGGATACTTCGATTGTTCCTAAAATATAAAGCATGTATCTATTCAACGTAGGTACGATAAATTCAAACTTAACTTTTCTTTTATACTAAATATATGGAGAAAATATAGACTAAAATAAAATTGGCTCCCTGAAATATCTTACAATATATTTTCAAAATACATTTTTTTGGAAAATAGTTCAAATTTGCCTCAGATTTTGCCTATTTTAATCAAAAAGTTTACCTTAACCTCAGCATTGATTTTTAGATAGCATTAGAGATCGTCTAGAAAATTATTACCCAGTCCTGATTTTTGATCAATTGTTTCAATGAGGAGAGGGTATGGTGGTTCTTCTATTTTACACTTGGTAGAAAAATTTTTTCTGTATTTTTTTTGCTCCCATCCCTAAAGTTGTTCCTTTTTATGAGAAAATGAATCCAAGAAAGTTTCAGCCCCTTTTTCGCAAAATAAGTGGTTCCAAATCTCTCCAAAAAAATTTTTAATGCGATGAAAATTTTTTAAATTTTTGATTATTTTTGCTCCTTTACCCCCTAATAATCTCCTTTCTATTGAAAATGACCCTCAAATTTCTGTTGTGCCCTACAATGAGAAAACGGAACAGCTCCTTGAGCGAGCTGAAATTTGAACCCCCTCAAACCCTCACTTTTATCACAGTGGAGAGAAGGCTCAAAAATTTTGAAAATGATGGCCATCCTATAGGACAGGGAATCATTGCGAATTTAACCAAAATATTTCAATTGGGAATTTGAAGTATGAAAAATTTTCTTCGTGATTTGAGATGAGACTAAATATTTTCGAAAAATTAATGAAAAACACGCATAAAAAACACTGCTTTTATAGTTTAAACCAAGCAAAGCCAGCAAATTCAAAACATTGGCAACTTCAACTTTTAAAAATGATTATTGCTTGCCTTTTATTTACCTGCACTTGAAAATAAAAAATTGACAGTTTTTACGAGTATCAGCAATTTGAACAAAGTTTTGACGTCATTAATTGTTTTTTAAGCCTCTATTTTGAGGTAAATTGATAAAACTCTAGGCTCTAGCAAAATCGGCCAACAAATTGGTTTTCCCATTTAGAAATGTCTCGTCTATTTTGATTAAGATCATTTGATTCTTTTCTACAAAAAATGCGTTCGAACACAACTTTTTTTCTCTCATAAAAATATACAGTGCTTATTTAAAAAAAAGATCTACCCGAAGAATAATTTTTTTCTCCAGCTGAAATTTTTTTATCACTTTCACAGCGTAATTTAATTTCACCTAATTATAATTAAATTTCACTAAAAATGAACTAGTTTTCATTACGATGCGATGTACGTAATTTGGCCTGTTTGTTCTCTTGTAAAATTCCACGCTACGAAAATTATTTCGTCTCCATAATTTTTTCGTTCAAACTATGACCTTGGAAATTTTCAACATGGTGTTTCAACTTTTACTAAATTGTATTCCTCTCCAAGACCAATTTCCTTTTCGAAACTACCAACGAGAAATATACCTACTGATGCCAAAAGTAAACAAATTTTCTATCAATTTGGCAATTTTCGACGAAAAAAGCACACATTTTACATCAAACAACGAAATCCTCTTCACTTCGGTTATATCTCGGTAAAAATGTTCATAACCTCGAATACCATCCAAAGCCACCAGCAACTAATTATTAATCTAGTACCGTTACTTGGCCGAATAAAAAAATTCCTTTTTATATTAAAACAACACTGGTGAACAATTTCCATCTCTCTGGGGTATTTCTCGAATTATGCTATTAATTTAAAACGAAGCGAAGGCGAAACTTGGAAAAAAATTCAAAAACTAACGCTACGTACCGAGAGAGAGAGTAAAACCCCATAAAAGAAATACTCGATGCTGCTCTCTTTGTACACAGCTCGCAGTTTATATTCAAACCTTATAAATTCATTTCTACTTCTGTACAATAAATATACGCAAATGATCGAACCAAAATTTTCCTCGGGCTAGAAAAAATTAACGCATTGGTGCATCGGTTATCGAATACCAAATAAGTTCAATTCGTATTCACATACCGTATAACTTCAATCAGCTCGTACCACGTGGACACTTTCGATTACAGCACGTATTTGAATGGAAAAAAATACAACACTACACTCGACGAATAATGTAAAATTCCGAAAAAAATTTTCAATGTATTATAAAGTACGTAGGATAATATTAATCACCGATTTGCATTTCACGTGTTATTTGTTAACGTCAAAAATACACACAGTTTCGTTTATCGACTAGGTACATGAAAGGAATATACGAGTCCTATGAATGTAACATGTGGTAGAGATGCAAATTAACCGACATCATCTCCCTTCTCTTCATAATCGTTCGATGCTGACTGGGAGCGAAGTGAGAGGGGTATGTTACCTTTCAAGATTTTCTATTGTTAAGACAGCTTGGCGTATTTTGACGTAGGTAGGTCTAGGTAACTAGGTATACGACACGTATCGTCTTCTCTCACATATCTACCTGTGTATATTTTTATTTTTTATACTCTACGATTTGTCCCTTTCGACTGAATTTGACCCAATTCCTTCATCATTCGTTTAAAATAATAAATTACTAAGGATTTAAATTAAAAATCAATTAACCCACCACACCTTCTTATCTAGAACACTTTTTGAAAAATATCTCCGCATAGACGCACCCATACCTCGTTATAATTAATTCTACCTCTAGCTACCTTACTCAGTCCTTAGTGTACAGATACAGATAGCACCTAACGAGGTTTTTAAAAAATCTATACCATGGAACGAGCGAGTATTCGAACGTGTTACCTTTTCCACTCAATAAACCGAATGGTCGCCGGCGTCTCGACCTTTTTAATTATGCACTCTCTTGGCATTATAAGCGCATTTGAGTGTACCAGCAAACGTACATGATTAGTTCTGATTAAGCTGGCTTTATCTTTCCGCCTTATTCTTCCTTCCAACTGTCCTCGATCTCCACCCTATCTTATACTTACACAAGTTCAACTTTCGTTGCACATATCGCCCTGCTGCAATTTTTAATTAAACGACCGCAGCACGGTTTTATAGTAGGTACTCGTCGGCCACGACCAGTAGCCGGCCAGATAACAGCAAATAAAATACCCGAACAAAGATTAACTTTTTCGATTAACTCGAATCCATTGTTCTTATCAATCTTTGTTTAATTTATTGAACTTTTTTTTTTCCTCGTCGCGATGCCTAATAGTTCAAAGTTTCCTCCAATATCGTTTTTCGACGGTCTATACCCTACATCTTATCTCATTTTGTACCCAATGAAATACGCTAAATACACGACTAATGCGAGGTAATTTTCGCCATATTCAGCATCCGCCGGTGACCTTTTTTCCGTATTTTCTTTTTTTCCCTCTCGCTGTCTCTCTAGCCGAGCTGTACAAATTAGCTTATTTCGAAGGGGGAAAAAAATTTTCTCAAAAAGAAAACCGTAATAAAAGCTTTGTTCGAAGACTAAGTTCGTTACGAAATTTACATCGAGTCGAGCTTTTAAAATTATCTCGCCTTCGTGTAATTAATCTTTTTTTTCTTTGTCGTGTTTATCAGATGTAAATAAATAAAAGTATACGTTTCTTCGCCGCAGAGAGTTTTATATTACGTCGAAGTTTACCTACTAATTTTCTCACGGAGAATGTTTTCTTGTAATTTGCCCTCGTCCTGTACCTCTTACCCGCTTAATCACCGGGCATGATTTGTTCAAATTATGTAAAAAATTATTCGAACGATTTTTTATTTGTTGAATTTTTTTTAAATTGGTAATAAATTGATGTTTTATCGCTGAAAGTTGATCCAGATCAAAATTCATCAAGCATTCAGATTTTGAAAAATAAAAGTGTTTTAAATATTGCCAAAATGACTTGAAAATAGTTAAAAAGTGTTAATTTTAAGATAATAAACGTACAGTGAGGCATCCGTAATTTTAAAAATTTTCGAAATTGGGGAGTGAGCCCCCTGGATCTCTTCTCTATCACCTAAAACTGATCTAAGAATTTTTTCAAATTTTTTAAACAAAATTAAACCGGCGCCCACAAGCCTTAAAATTTAACATGGGATTTACATACGGATTATACGTTGAGCACTTTATTTCTGAAAAATACTATTTTAAAATAAGGGCCGCGCACAAAAAAAATTTCCAAATTGTAAATTGAATTTTTAGCAGGGCTAACGGTGGAATGTTCTTTTTTTCAACATTTTTCATTCTTCATCTTTTTTATCAAAACTTCAAAATTGAATTTTTGGCAGGCATTCGAAAAATGTGGGATTTTCCAAAATTTGTTGATATTAATTTTTTTAATCATTTTTTTCACATTTTCTTGTTGAAAAAAAATTCAAATTGAAAATTGATTTTGGCAAAGGTGCGAAAAATACGGAATTTTTCAAGTTAATTTTTCACAAATTTGTCGATAGTTAATCTTTTAATATTTTTTTAAACAATTCAAAATTTAACACTCATTTTTAACACTTTTTTCGAGCAATCGGAGCGGAGCAAACAATGTTTCGATGTTCTTGCACGCAGGGAAGAATAAAATCAACTTGAAAAATTCCGTATTTTTCGCACCCCTGGACTCTGCCAAAATCAATTTTCAATTTGAATTTTTCAACGAGAAAGTGTGAAAAAAAATGATAAATGAATGTTGACAAATTT
This sequence comes from Pseudococcus longispinus, assembly GCA_900064475.1. Classification (NCBI taxonomy): domain Eukaryota; kingdom Metazoa; phylum Arthropoda; class Insecta; order Hemiptera; family Pseudococcidae; genus Pseudococcus; species Pseudococcus longispinus. The sequence continues at coordinate 10,053 of FIZU01062525.1, forward strand.
TGGAAAATGCTTTACTTTAGAAATCCCACATTTTTCGAAACCCTGCCAAAATCATTTCAATTTAAATTATTTTTTAGCAAAAAAGTTTGAAAAAAATGATTAAAAAAATGAATGTCAACAAATTTTGAAAAATGCATTACTTTCAAAAATCTCACATTTTTCCAATCCCTGCTAAAAATTCAATTTTCAACTTGGAAAACAATTTTCTGCGCGAAAATGTTCGGAATTTTATCTACTTTTAATATATTTAATTGTGATACTGAGAGTTTATTTTAAAATGGTGTTTTTCAGAAATTAATCCTATGTTAAACCGGTTTAATTTTGTTCAAAAAATTTGAAAAAATTCTGAAATTAGTGTTAGGTGATAGAGATGAGATCCAAGGGGTTTACTCCCCAATTTCAAAATTTTTTAAAAGAACGAACACCCTAGTGTACAGAGTAGGGTGTGGTCCAAATCAAAAGTTAGGGGTAATTAATGCAACGCCTCCTCATTTTGTACCTTATTTGTATATAAAAAAAATACAAAGCTATAAGATGGAGTGCAAAAAATTAATATTTTTCGAATTTGCTAATTTTTTGTCGGGCATTAAATCATGAAAATTTTCAAAATCTCGTAAAAATTGTTAAAATTTCTATAAGCACCATTTGAATTGTCATGATCAATAATGTTATAAATGTAGATATTTTTACAAAAAACACTAAAAATATTGTAAAATTCCCAAAAAATTCATAAAATCCGTCAAAAGTGTCATAAAACTGCTAAAATTTTCGCATTCTCCAAAATTTTTATGATTTTTTTTTTATTAATTTTCATGAAAATTTATTAACTTTTCAACGTTTTTTATGGCATTTCAAGCACGTTTACCTACAACATTTTTCAACAATTTTGAGGAATATTTTCACAATTTTGAATTTTTACGAGATTTTTGATACTTTTTATGATTTTTTGACCTTTCTAACGCGGTTTACATTGATTTTTATGACAATTCGAGAAATTATAACGGAATTCTCGATGGTTTTCATGATTTTTTGACTGTTTTCACAACAATATTTAAAATGATTTTTGTAAGTAGAAATCTCAACAATTTTGGCAACTATTCGTGCTCCATTTTGAAAAGTTTTTGAAAAGAGAGAATTGAATTTTGAGAAAATAATGTCACTTTTCATTTTTTTAATGGTTGTAGCTCCTTCAATTTTGGAGTTAGGCAAAAAATTATCAACTCATTTCGTGGAGCTGAAAAAGGTCAACAAAAATGACTCTTACAAAATTTTGCATAGCTTGAAATTTGAAGGAGTTGTGAAGCATACAAACTTTCAAATCCTTGTAGCTCCTTCAATTTTAGAGTTAGGCAAAACATGAAAATAACTTACTTTGTAGAACTTAAAAAGTTCTATAAGAAAGTTTTTAAAAAAATTCTCTATTTCTATGATCAGCGGAGTTACGACGTTTTGAAACATCTACCAGTACTAATGCCTAACTTTGCTCCTTCAAATCCTAGGGTCGGCAAACATGCATACACGTATGTGGTATGGGTAGCTGCATCTCTGGTTTGAAGGCGGTGCACTGCTACCAGAACACCACGTATTGTTAAAAAATATTCTATCGATTATTCATGATTTTCCTGCTAAGACAAACTGAGTCAATAGCTCAATAGTGATTGAGCTCTCGACAATTTTAGCTTATTCATGGTTAACCCTTCGATTTCTTTCACACCTTGTATCTGATTGAACCACCGAACTAATCTGGTAAATATTTAAAATTTACCTATTTCTCACTCCATAATCAAACATTCTCTTTCAAAAGTAATGTACTTTAACTGTTGCCCCACTAGTGATTTATATTCAGCTGAAAATAACACACAGAGAACTAGAATTTACTAAGTCATTCCCCCTAGTTGGATGTACCTGTGTTTTTTTTTTATTGTAATGTAACACCTCACGCGTAATTCTTCTCTTCCACATAACTTGCAATTTTCCAGCTAGTGCATTCGGGTTAAAAAGTGTAAGATCGGGATACCTGCGAGTGCTCCAGTTTAGAGTATAAATAACAAAAACTGTCAGCAACTTTTTACCAACATAATTTCTTAGCACGAGCTCGCAACTACCTACGTAGTTTTGTTTATGATGAAAAACACAACGCGACGGTGACGCCGCGCTCGGTAAGCGAATGAAAAAAATACATTTATACGAGTATCAACAACGCTATATCATGTATCGTGTATTTTATAGCGTCGGGCTGTAATATTCAAAGTATGTACAAATTCGAAATTCTCCTGAGGGACGGTTGAGTGGCGACCTTGTACATGTAGAATATCAAGCGTTCTCAATTAAAGTACCTTCAGCTCTTCGACAATAAACCTGCAGAGATGGAGGAGACGTTTCGAGAGAAAAATTTCATCAACTTCAAATACCCGCAGTATTATAAAGAAAGGAAAAAATAGTGGGAAATGTACCATTGAAAAACACATAAGAATTTATAACCTCCGAATATACTAAACTGGTGTGTATAGAATGCACTGAGAAAACTTTTGCCTCGGTATCGTTAAGTTGAAAATAATAATTTAACATTGTTGAAAACGTATAGTGTTTCGACCTATTTCTACATTCTCTCAAACCTCTCGACTGAAAGGCATTTTCGAAAATAATAACAGCTTGTTTTATTTTGTAATCATAGAAATGTCCTTGACAATAAATATACGAGAAAATAAGCCACATAAATTTTATTTACGGTGTGCCATTACTATAGGTATGGTATTTTTCTAAAATACGTAAGTAAGGATATTTTTTATTTGACAAGTCGAGTGGGTCCTTTGCTACGTGTACTGACCATCTCGACCGAATGTTTACTTATCTTGACGATACCGTAGGTGACGGATACCGTATTAGTGTTTATTTTAGCAACCTTATATACGCCTCGAATAAACTTGAAAATTCTGTCCGAATTTCGGCCAACTTTTTTACAAAGGTAAAAATCAACCTCACGAAATGAAAAAATTTTCAGCCTCGAGTATCCGGTAGATTGATCGAATATGCCCACCTTCGTGTATTTTTTTCAAATTAATCCATATCAAGGACCTATCACTAGTCTTAGTCTATTTTCAGCACAAACAATAGTTGCAAGCATTTTGCCTCTTCAAAAAAACATAAACTGGCAACTTTTGCGAAAATCTTGTGGATACTGCTTATTCAAGGGGTTTTGTAGGCAAATCATTTCACACGGGCAATACCAAATAAATGGAGCTTGCAGCGTTGTAATGGTCACATACTCTGTGCCATAATGATTTGATGATTTCTGTTTTCAATTACTGAGGAGCTAGGGAGCCACACTTTACACGAATCGATAGGTTTTTTCGACATTTTCTACCTGTTTCCACTATTGACGCAGATTTCGAAATATTTAGAGATCACATAACGTACTTGGAGGAGGAAATAATGTGAACCCCATTTACCTTGATATAAAAATGTTGTCTATTTTTCATATTGAATGCGCTGCAGAATTGTACAATTTTTCAAGTTCTCTAGCGCCTTCAATATTACAAATAGGTACGATCTGTACACGACTTCGTTTGTAGATTTGCCTATCTGCCTGAGCGCCTTCAATTTGGCACCTCTCCTTGTCCCCTATGAGAAATTGAAGTGGGCTTTTGTTTTCTAAAATTTTGTTTTGGTCTCAACATTCATCATGCCTACTTTCATGCTTCTATCATTAAAAGCAGTATTTTTTAGTTTGCCAGTCTACCAAGTAAGATGAATAAAGTTCGACAAATCTGCGAAGGGCCTTCCCTGATTAAAAAATGAAATCGACGCTTGACCCAAATTTCCTCAAAAATGATCCTAAATGTTACCCATGATGTGAAAACTCATCACCGAAATTTTTGACCCCCCCCCCCCACCACCCATTCCCGAATTATCACCCTTTAAATATCGAAACTTCAATACACGATATCGTCGAAGGGGAGGGTGAAAAATGCTGAAATTTTCACAAGTTGTGGGCATTATGTGAGTACACTTGAGAACATTTTTTCAAAAAAATCAAATAAAATTATCTTAATTTTTTTACACTTCGAAATTTTCAAAAAATCGCAAAAAAGTTTTTTTTTTGGGGGGGGGAGTGATGTGACTGAATTTTTTTCAAAATTTTGAAATACCCTTAGGTATAACATGTTTTTTTTCGAGAGCTAAAAAAAATGGGAACATTCTTTAAAAAATTCAAAACTGAAAAAAACTACTCATTTTATACTTGAGAGGGGAAAATTTTTTAAATTTTTTTAGAGACTTAACCCCCTAGTTTGGTGTTATTTATTAGAGAAGGATGCAGAAAAATTTTTAACCCGATCGGTTCATATTAACCCGTCTCTCAACGACCATTTTGAAAATTGGACATAACTAGCCCGAGCTCGTCAGCCATATCACTCCCTCAAAATTTTTTTTGAGAATTTTTAAAAAGTTTCGAAGTACAAAATAATTGGGAACATTTCATTCGATTTCTTTGAAACAATTTCTAAAATGTACCCACATAGTGCCTACAATCTGTGAAAATTTCAGAATTTTTCGCCCACCCTCTCCGAAGATATCGCAGATTGAAATTTTGATTTTTAGGGAGTGATAATTTGAAAATGGGTGATGATGGGCAGTCAAAAATTTCTGTGGCGAGTTTTTATATCAGGGGTAACATTTAGGATCACTTTTGAGGAAATTTGAGTCAAGGGCAGATTTCACCATTTTATCAGGAAAGTCCTTTCATTTGCTTCCACGACTTCCTCCCATAAACATGGATTTTCCGGCCGAACTAAGAGTCCTGCGAAAAAATACAACGAATCAAAATTGTAAAGCTTGAAATTTTCTTTCTGCAATAGATTGCTATTTTTTTTTAGGGGCTTTTATCGTAATTTTTGCAGTCATAGTTCGTAATGTAAAAAATCCATATCAAAAGCTATAGCAGATTAAGCATGCTGATTTGGCCCTTGATCCAAATTTTCAATTTTTTGTGAGACTCGTTAGGTATCTAGTAATAATGATTTTGAAGCGTATTCGCGATTTTTCATTTCACCTCATAGGAGGTGTACCAACGAAAAATGCACTTTGTGTAACATTTCACGTTAAAAATTCTATCTCCGCGAGTTTTCAACAGATTTTTTTGAAACTATGTGGAAGTGAAGGTGCTCAAGGGGAGTACTGTTGAATTTTCGCAGATTTTTTCAATCACAAAAATGACCTTGAAATTGACCTTGAAAACTTGAAATCGCTCCAGAGGGTGCAATATTCGTGAAGACACCTCTGAAAAATTATGGAATATTACTTGAGGTATTTTAGACTTCCTATAATTTTTTTGGATTTATTGAGCTCGGGGCCCGGTCTACAGCTCATAAAAACCATAATTTTCATACGTTACACGTCAATTTTCACTTTCCTCGCCACGATTTGATCGATATTAGGGGTTAGATTTTCACTCTAGATGCACATAGAAAAACCTACGACATAATTTTCCTTTCTCAAGGGATCTCAAATTTCCCTAATATTAGATCATTTCATGATTTCACAAGGTTAGGTATCTAATAATTTGATATTATTTCACAACAATGCGACTAAGTTTCGCGGAACAATTTTGTTGCGTCGCGTCGTAATCAGTTTGAAAACGTCACGGATGGCGTCAGATGATGCAAAGAAACATTCCCAACTTAGTCTGGTCTGAATAGGTGCTAGGTAGTAGGTGCCTTGGTGCATAGTTGGTGGAAGTTTTTTGCCAAGCTGTCGGAATAGTCGATAAATGAAAACTATTTTATTTGTATTTTTACCAATATTAGTTCTCGGCGTGAACTGTGTTGTCATACATTTGAAGGATGGCGATATCAATGGAACTACTACAAGAACGAAAGAAGGGCGCTTATTTCACAAATTTTTAGGCATTCCTTATGCAAAACCACCTGTAAACGAGCTACGATTCCAGGTAAAAAAGTTAATAGAAATTTTGTAATTGATGACTTTTGTAGATTTGGTATCATGTATTTAGTCAATACCTATCTTCGTGTAGTGTGAGTTATTCGATAATGCACCCGTCGTCGTACTGGTGGCAATTGGTTTAGCAGGGTGGTTTCAGACAAAGGTAGATACTAGATACGTCATTGTCGAGTAGTTTTTGATGATTGTACCTAAACGGGTCGTTTTTTATCCGCAATTCTACCATTACTTCTGTATTAATTATGCCTAAATTGTGTACTTGTGCCACAATAATGTGATAATTGCCATTCGTTTCGCGGCGACAGCCTCATCGCCAGCCAACGGTAATCAACGACAATGACGATCATTTTTTGGTTACCGATATTTCATGTAATTTGTAGTGTAAAATTATCATTTTTAATCTGTGTATAAGTTGATCGCTTACGCCCTTGAAATTAAACATAGGTGCTTTAAGTGGACCCAAAACGTTGGTCGGATCTTTAGTGGATCCGAACAACGTGTACACCCAAAATGAGACCGCAAACAAGGAAAACATCAAGAAGGTTAAATTTCGAATGTTTGATCGACATCGTATTCGTTATACTAGGTATGAAATAATATGCACCTGTAGAAAAGGCGGAAAACCGCGAGAAGCTTCAAACACGTTTTTCGGACTAGAACCAACACCTTGTTGAAGAAAATGAAAATTTTCGTTTTATAACGGCTTCATAAAACTACTTAGAAGAACCAGTTCTGGGAGGAAAAAAAACTTGTACTTTTATGATTTCACAGAATGGCATTAAAAAGTCTAAGCAAGTGCTAGAACCTAGGAATATCAATTTTGAAGAACTATTTTTTGAAAATTTTTACGCATTTTTGCAATCTTGAGTACCTACAACTTGATAAATCGTCGAGTGAAGAAATGTCTTCATAAGTGTTCGAGATAAGATAAAATGATGGACGACGATGTTTCAAATAATAGCTCGAAAAATCCTAAACGGTAGTAAACATAAACACTTGAAAGTGACAAATTTGAAGTGGACGATTTCGACATTTCCTAATAAAAATTCAGTTCAAACTGGTAAGAAGTACCAATGCTCTGATAAAATAAAAGCTCCTCCGGTCATCAACGGAAACAGGTACAGAATGCTAAATACTGACGAAGAAGAAAATTTGGAAATGAAATAAAAAAATGACGAGATCGCTTGCCACTTATTACTTTTACAAGATATAGAAAATTACGCAGAAATGAAACAACTAGTTGAATCAGTGATAAATAAAAGTGAATATAGATATAAAACCGTTGAATGAAAACAAACGTTTGTAAATAAGAAAACAGAATTACACAGAAAAGGAGCAGCAAATCTTAATTCATTTCACATCCGCAACGAAGGAAGATAAAAAGTACCTGTACAGTTGTGTTACAAGTAATCCATCAAAGTGATTTTGATGAAGAAATTGTAAGTGAAGAATTTACCAAAGAAGAACATGAGCTGAAACAGGCGACAGACATGAACAAGGGAATGGTTAGCGAAGCATACCAGTCCAAACTAAAAGAACACATGGTATTCATGGATAACATCGATGCAGTAATGCGACTTAAAAGGACCAAAGTCCTTGATTCATCTTGAGTTTCAAAGAACGTCCGGATTCGAGAAGATGATATATCTGTTGAGATACCTACACATATACAGGGTGTTCCAGTAGGAGTGCACCACCTTCAAACCAGAGGTGCAGATACCCAAACTACACCAACGTATGCAATGCATGTTTGCCGATCTTAAGATTTGAAGGGGCAAAATTATGCACTTATGAAGAGGTTTTTTCAGAACTTCGTAACTTCGCTAATAATATAGATGGCCAAATTTTTTCGAACCTTCCGTATAGAACTTTCTAAGCTCTACAAAATGATATATTCATTTTTTCCCCAACTCTACAATTGAAAGAACTACAATGATTTGAAAATTTATAGACTTCATAACTCCTTCAATTTGCAGTAAAATGAGCTAATAATGTTTTGCTCAACTCCAAAATTAAGAACATTGAAGACCATTCTGAAAAAATTTTATAAAAAGAAGAATTAAGTAAATTTCAAAAATGTAGGCCTCTTTTTATATTTTAAATGGCTGTACCTCCTTCAATTTTAGAGTTAGGCAAAAATGAATATATCTCATTTTGTAGAGCTTAGAAAGTTTACGGGGAAATTTCAAAAAAATTTGACCATCTATACCTATTATTAGCGAAGTTACGACTTCTGAAAAAATCATCTTCATTATAGTGTATAACTTTGACCCTTCAAATCTTATCTTAGAATCGGCAAACATGCATACTTTTACGCGGTTTGGATAGCTGCATCTCTGGTTTGAAGGCAGTGCACTTCTATGAGAACACCCTGTATTCCTCTGTGCCCATTTTATTCTTTGAATTCCTAAATTGCGCTAATAATCCTAAAGATTGATCTTGTCAAATAAAACATGTAAAAAAATTTAATCTTCAACTAGATAATTAGTAATAACAAAATTTACAACAATCATCATCACATCTTGATCCCATTTAGCAGAAACATACAGACTGTACTTACCTATTTAAATTTTGCACTTGTCAAGTTTTTAGAAATTAATAATAGTTTTAAAATTTTTTTTGAATTCCTTCTACAGCCCCCCGTACCAGTTGAACCGTGGAGTGGTATTAAAGATGTCACTCAACCACCACCAATATGTGTCCAAGGAGGTAGGTCTTCTGGCCCTAATATCAGGAAAGAAGATTGCCTTCAAGTAAACGTGTCCTTACCAGATGTAAGTGAGCCATGCTGGGCAGTTATTCGACATTTTAAATATAGTTCAAATCGACTTTAATTCAATTTTGTGTTCCTTTGAATTTAAGAAATTAATACAATTTTTTTAAAAATATTTTTGAATTCCTTCTCAGCCTCCAGTACCACTTGAATCATGGACTCGCATTAAAAACGTAATCCAACCACCGCCCGCACGAGTATGTGTACAAAACAATGTCTTTTCTTCAGGCTCTAATATTGGGCAAGAAGATTGTCTTCACTTAAACGTGTACATACCAGATGTAAGCAAACTATAGATAATTCTGAAGAAGAAACAGAGGTGAATGCGATTAATTCTAAATACCATTGCAGGAGTTACTTAAATCTTCGGGTAGAGTTCCTGTAATAGTTGGTATCCATGGAGGAGGGTTTCAAGGTGGCAGTGCAAATAATTATCCCGGAGATTACTTCATGGAGAGAGATGTAATTTTTGTGTCAATCAACTACCGATTAGGAGCCCTTGGTAAAATTAATGCTCAAGTTATTTTAGTATACCATTACCTACGTAGAGCTAGATACCTCAGATATGCAGTATATCCTTAATATCTGAACATAATGTTTCCAAAACAGTAAAATAAGAAAGACTGAAATAATGGTTACATATGCAGGTTTCCTCGCCTTGAACGGTGATATGTTCAATACGAGCAATGATCTCATAAGCGGTAATTTCGGTTTAAAAGATCAATCGCTCGCTTTACGATGGGTCAATGAAAACATCGCGCAATTTGGTGGCGATCCTGCCAACGTGACGTTGATAGGACAAAGTGCTGGCGGAATTTCGGCACATTTCCATATGTTTTCTCCACTTAGTAAAGGTAGGTATAAAAAGATAACAAAAAAACTAAATAGAAAAAGAATTTTGATGTTTTTTTTGTTTTTTTTTTTTTGAAAGGACTTTTTCAAAAAGTAATACTTCAAAGCAACAATGCTTTTTCTCCCGGATCTCATTTTCCCACTGACTTCAAAATTAAACATGGTGAACAGCTGCTACGTTTGGATCAATATGTGGCCTTACAATATCTTAATAAAACCAATTGTCTCAACACTTCTGATAAATTGAAATGTTTGCAGAGTAAACCGGTTGCAGAATTACCCCTCACAGTACGACTGGCATTTACATTTTCCCACATACTTGCATAAAAGCTACTTCACATAGTAGAAATTATACTCGCATGCTCATACATATTTTCCCATTTCCCATATGTATCACTGATACGTATATTCTTATACCTTCAGGGCCGGCCATTTTACCTTCAGAACCAGCCAGTGATCGAATCAAATGTGACAGAAGGTTTGGCATTTTTACCCAACGAACCTAATGCAACGAACTATCAAACTTTGGTTCCATGGATAACAGGGATAAATTCTCACGAAGGCGCTGCATTTTCGTCGTGTATGTTCGAATTTTGCTGAAAAATAAAAACTAGCATTGAATCGAAAGTAACACGAGAGGGTATATTTTCTGTTCAGTACTTCTAGCAAATGGGTCATCTTATGCCAAACTGATTAATTCTGATAAGGAATATCACCTACCACGAATTAATCAGTACCTATCATTCGCAAATGAATCAGATTTGCCAGAAATAACGAAGGCAGTAAACAGTTTCTATTTCGGTACTGAAGAAATTGGTTTAGAAACTGCCCTAGAAGCAACTAAAGTACGTAACACAAAATATGTAATTATATGATGTAAAATTGAGATCGTTTGTAATATTGCAGATGATAACAGATTCATCATGGTTATTTTCATTGATGGCAGCTGTTACTGCTGGTCCTAATCTGCAATACATATATCTGTATGACCACAGAGGATCGTTCTCATTTGCGGATGGTTTAAACGTGACCATAGATTTGGGTATACAATATCGTGTCATTTTTTCTTCAAACAATCTGTGGTGTACCGCAACGCCCCTCGCGAAATCATCCTGACTATCTTGCGTCTTCTCCTTGCAATACCTTTCTTTCTTGTCAACCTCTCGTCCATATACCTGACCGTTCCTTTCACCGACCCTTCGTTCTTTTTAGCATCTTTTCTAAAAACTCTGTCGTAATTTTCGAGAAACATTTTTAAAAATTGAACTTTCCACTAGGCGTTTGCCACGGTGATGAGCTTCCCTTGTTGTTCCGAAATGAAAAATTAGAATCTAAACGATCAATTGAAGATAGAAGAGTATCGAATACGTTGTTGAAATACTGGATCAATTTCGCTATCTCAGGGTAAGTACGTTATGAAAATAATTTTTCTCAATTGTTTAGAAGAAAAATTTACCCTAACAGTTGTTTTTTCATATGTAATATATTTGCTATTTTCATTTTCGGTATTGCAGCGATCCCAACAGACACTCAAAGGAAAAATTATGGCAGCCTGTGCAAACTAAAAATCAGCACTTCGAATATTTGCACATCAAGAGTGACGGCGTGACCATGGAAAAAGATTTGTACCAAGATCGATACAACTTCTGGAAGTCTTTACCAATAAGCTGGTATTCAGGCCAATAAGATATTAAACATGATATTCCTAATCAAGAAAATAACTTGATTTTTCCGTCGAACAATTTTTTTTGTACTTTGCAAAATTAAAGTTATTGTATTTTGTGTGCTATAAAAAAAATATACATGGCCTAACGACTAAATTTTCGAATTTCAATTTCTCAGTCTATACGTAAAAAATCTTCAAGAATCGAATAGAAGTGGTTTTAGGTTCAACTTTTCAGAGAGTTAAGGAGTTCAAATTTCCAAATTTCAAAAATATTCAAAACCTCCAATTTTTTTCATTTTTTTGGCTAAAACGATGATAAAAAAAATCACCAGGAAAAGTCCCCCTACTTTAAGCACTTCTCTTGTAAAATCTCATTTTTAGTTCTAGTCCTTTTTCCACATGAGCTCAGTTTTTTAGATACGAGTATCTACGATGAAAAATTCAAATTTCATTTTTCAGATTCTGGAAAAAATACATATCTCAAAAACTAAGCCTCCAGAAACATATTACTCGCTCATTACAGAAAGGAAATTTCACATTCTACAATTTTGTTTTCAATAATTTTTTTAGGACCACTATAGTTCGCACAAAAAATCAATTTTTTGAAGTAAAAAATTAGGTTGGAAATTACTGAATTAAAAGTGGATGTGAATCACTTTTTGATATAATAAAAACAACTTACATGGTACTTACAGAAGATAAGCTACCTGATTAAAACCACGTTTGACCCTGATAAAACCAGTTATATTTTTTACCAGCATCACTTAGATTTTACTGCAGTATTTTCGCATTTTTTGGCACTACAAATCGTAATAGGAGTAATATGTAGTTCTAGTTAAATCTCCCTTCTCCCACAGGCTTCCATAGAATTCAGAATATCAAGTAAAAATAATCGCAATTGTTTACAATGATAATATTGCGATTTCCGCCACGCTGATAAAGATGTACGAGAGAATACACATTTTACTACAGATAGGTCCAAATATCTACATTTAGTGGGTACAAACTCCAACACAAGTGAATAAAAACCACTAGGTTGAAAATCTAGGTAGTAGTTTTTTGCCAAGGTGTCGAAAAGGTCGAGAAATGAATACTATTTTGTTTGCATTTTTATCAACATTAGTTGTCGGCGTGAACTGTGTTGTGATACATTTAAAAGACGGCGATATCAATGGTACCACTACAAGAACGAAAGATGGACGTTTATTCCACAAGTTTTTAGGTATTCCTTACGCAAAACCGCCTGTAAACAAGCTACGATTCCAGGTAAAACATTTTATAGGTACAAATTATGTAATTTTCCATTTTGAATGATCATGGAAATTTTTTCAACTCACAAAATATACAGGATGGCTCACATAGAAGGCTGATGTTTTTGAACAAAAAATGGATTTTCTGATCAAACGGATGGTTCTACTTACAAAAAAAATGCTAAAAACCAAAATTACAGAGCAAAAAATTTTCTTTCTATAATGAGCGATTAGTATTTTTCTAGGAGACTTAGTTTTGGTGATTTTTGCAGTCTAAATTCAAAATTTGAGATGATTTTTTTACATTACGAACTTTGACTGCAAAAATCTCGAAATCTTACGCTCCTAGAAAAAAATCATTATCTTGCCGCAGAATGAGAATTTCGAGCTCTACCGCGACTTTACTTAAATTTTGCACTCGTTAAATTTATAGAAATCGATACTTGTTTTAAAAAAATATTGTTTTGAATTCCTTCTATAGCCTCCAGTACCAGTTGAACCCTGGACCGGTATTAAAGATGTCACGCAACCACCCCCAGTATGTGTCCAAAATTCATATTCTTCTGGATCTTATATCGGACAAGAAGATTGCCTTTACTTAACCGTGAACGTACCAGATGTAAGTGAAATATTGAAAATTGTGAAGAAGAAAGTGAGGAGATGACGATTAATTCTAAAATACCATTGCAGGAGTTACTCAATTCTTCGGGTAAAGCTCCAGTAATAGTTGGTATTCACGGAGGAGCGTTTCAAACCGGCAGCTGCAATGATTATGCCGGAGATTACTTTATGGAAAGGGACGTCATTTTAGTATCGATGAGTTATCGAATGGGAGTCTTAGGTAAAACTAATATCTTAAAATTTTTTAGTGTATGTAGACAGAAACACCTCTAAAACGCAGTACACAATTGCAATGACTAATGACGGTTGTATATGTAGGTTTCCTCGCCTTGAACGGTGGTATCTTCAACGTGAGCAAAGATCTCATAAGCGGTAATTTCGGTTTGAAAGATCAATCCCTTGCTATACGATGGGTCAATGAAAATATCGCACAATTTGGAGGCGATCCTGCCAACGTAACGTTGTTGGGAGAAAGTGCTGGCGGAGTTTCGGTGCATTTCCATATGTTTTCTCCGCTTAGTAAAGGTATAAAACGATAATGGGAAAAAAATGGAAAATAATTTTGATTAAGTTGTTTTTTTTTTCAAAGGACTGTTTCAAAAAGCGATAATTCAAAGTGGAAGTGCTTTTTCTCCTTGGTCTCACTTTCCTACTCGGTACAAAATTAAACATGGTAAACTAGTGCTACGTTTGGACCAAGTCGTAGCCTTACAATATCTTTATGAAACCGATTGCCTGACCGTATCCGATAAATTGAAATGTTTGCAAAGTAAATCTGTTGCAGAATTACTCAAACCAGTCAAAGTAAGACTGCATTTACATTTTCCCAGATTATACAATAGGGGAACCTGTTGTACCTTGGGTCCCCTTCTAATCTTCCGATTATTAATTTCATTATCACGTAATTTCCCAAAGAAATTAAAATTAAAACTTTTTAACGAATTTTCAAATCAAAATTCAGGTAAGAAAAATTTACACCTCAAGTACCTAACTGGAAACAACAATATTTTTTTCAAAAAATCTCCGAAATTGGGTAAATTGTTTTATTGGAGAATTTTCAATTCTTTTTTTTCAAAGGAAGGTTTGAACTTCAAATGACCGAATGTACCACTTTTAAAAATTTTCTCACCATTTGAGAGTCAGCAAAAATCCAAAAAGTAAAAACTATCCCAAGGTACAGCAATTTCCTCAACCTAAATCAATCTCACATCGTAGAAATTATCCTGGTTTGCATATCACTTATACGTACATCGTTTCACCTTCATCAGACCCAACCAATAATCGAATCAGGTGTGACAGAAGGTCTGGCGTTTTTACCCAACGAACCTAATGCAACCAACTATCAAACTTTGGTTCCATGGATAACCGGAATAACTTCCGGCGAAGGCGCCTTGTTTTCACCGTGTATGTTTAAATTTTGTTGAAGAATAAAAACTAGCAGGCACGGAATAGATGGTAACATGAGGGGGTAAATTTTCTGTTTAGCTTTTTTCACGAATGGGTCATCTTATGCCAAATTGATCAATTCGAATAAAGATTATTACCTACCGATGATCAATCAGTACTTATCATACGCAAATGAATCAGATTTGCCAGAAATAACTAAAGCAGTCAACAGTTTCTACTTCGGTACCGAAGATATTAGCTTAGAAACTGCGCGGGAAGCAACCAATGTAAGTAATACCAACTTAATCATAAACCCCGATTATAATTGTTGTTTGTTTTATTGTCCACAGATGATAACAGACGCATTATGGTTATATCCTTTGGTGAAAACTGTGTCAACTGGTCCTGATCTACAATACTCATATCTGTATGATCACAGAGCAACGTTTTCACTTGCTGATAGACTAAATTTGACGATAGATTTGGGTATAGAATTCATTTGGATATTTTTCATCCAAAAAATCTATTTGAAAAAAAATAAAAATCTGATCTTTTCACAAGGTGTTTGCCACGCTGACGAGATTCCTATGTTATTCCGGAAGCCAAAATTAGAAGCCAAACGATCACTTCAGGATAGAAGAGTATCAGCAACATTGTTGAAATATTGGATAAATTTCGCTATCTCAGGGTAAGTAATTAAGTATAGATCATCACAGTTATGAAAATGATTTCCTTTACTCGACAGAAAAATTGGCTTCGACCAATATCCCTTTCAATGCAATCACAATAGTCTTCTTCAATTACCGGCTAGACAAAATACTTGTGTTGGAAAAGTTATTATGGTTGCATAGCTGCTTATTTTGAAGACGTTTGACAAACTTTTTTTTGAGCCATCCCTCTTTATAAATTTCATTTTTGGTATTGCAGCGATCCTAACAGACACTCGAAGGAAAAAT
Organism: Pseudococcus longispinus; assembly: GCA_900064475.1. Lineage (NCBI taxonomy): Eukaryota > Metazoa > Arthropoda > Insecta > Hemiptera > Pseudococcidae > Pseudococcus > Pseudococcus longispinus. The sequence goes on from FIZU01062525.1 coordinate 25,515, forward strand.
TATGGAAGCCAGTGCAAACTAAGGATGAACACTTCGAATATTTGCACATCAAGAGCGATGGTGTGGCCATGGAAAAAGATTTGTACCAAAATAGGTACAACCTTTGGAAGTCTTTACCAACGGGCTGGCAATAAGGCGAATAACATGATATTTTTGAGGAAGAAAAACAATTTTCCAGAGAAACAATTTTTTATAGTTAATTTTATATTCAGTCTGCAAAATTAAAGTTGTATTTTGTGTATTTTAAAAATAATTATATCTAATGTATACCTACATTACATTAAATTTTTTTCTCCAAATAAGAGTCTGACCTATTGTACTACCTACCTACTCTAATGTTTTCAGGTTTTTCATCCAGTTGAATCAAAGTAAATTAATCAATTTTTTAACAAAAAATTTCGTTTTCGTCGTCCTTTTGATCCAAAACGTTGATATTAGACTATTTCGAAAGTTATAATTCAACTATCTAAACATTTTTTAAATCAACTACTTCAACTAAATGGCGATATCAAATTATAGCACAGTAGGTTTATGCTGTTACAATGACCTACCTGGCGAAAATTATGACGAAATTTGTGACAAAATTCCTCTACGAAAAACTTGGACATTTTATCAAGAAACTTCCTGACCCCTAGCCATAAGTCACATTTATCCTCATCAATACAAGTCAACATTCTACTTACTTTACCCACGAAAGCCTAATTTTTCTTGACTAAAAACCCAATTTTGTAATTAGAATTTCGCAGTAAGACCGAGCTAGCTTGTCGTAAGATTTTTTTTTTGCAAAGTATTGTTGAAAAAAGTAGTGCAAAAAAATGAATTTTGCAAAATTGTAAAAAATGTCTGAAAGGTTGTAAAAATTTTCCAAAAAATCGTAGAAACTGTAACAAAAATTGTGAAAAAAGTCGTGAGAAATGTCTGAAATGTTGTAAAAAGAATGAAAGTTTTCATAAAATTGTTGTAAAAAACGTAAAAAAAATTAAAAAGTTGTCAGAAATGTCTGAAAGTTGGTTAAAAATTGTCAAAAAATCACTCTAGAATGATTCGAAAACAGTTGAAAATTTCTTAAAAATCGCTAAAAATGTGGAAAAAGTGGAGAAAAAGTCATAAATATGATGTTTTTCGTGATTTTTATGAATTATCTTACTATTTTTACAACATTTCATACCTTTTTACGACTTTTTCAGAACTTTTGCAATATTTTCAATGGTTTTTATCAACTTTTTAACAAATTTTGCGTTTCAGAAATTTTTAAGAACTTTTCTACAACTTTTTATGACGTTTTCAATGATTTTTATAGAATTTTTACAATATTTCCAACATTTTTACGACTTTTTCACTGCTTTTTTACAACAATTTCAAGAATTGAATGGAGTCTTTTGACCATCTGTACAGTTTTTTACAACATTTCATGCATTTTCTACGATTTCCCACTTCCTGATTCTCAACCATATTTAAGACATATCCACCACAAAAATACAATTACACTTTGGGTTAGCAAATATTGTTTGATTTTAAAATACTCTTATCAGTGTTCCAAATAATCACAAATTTCACTCCTTGGAAAATTTACCAAAAATAACGATCCAAAGAGACTTTTTCGTTGATATAAGATTCCAAAAAAATTATAAAAATTAAAAAATTTCTTAAAATAACTCTTCAGTGTAGCCTTTTTTAAATACTCGTAATGTTTGACACTGAAAAAAAATCACCTTTCACTCCAATAGGAAATGCGGTAGGGGTTTAAATTTTGTTAATGACCGATATCTTATTTTTAGAGGAAGAAAAATGAATACCTAGGCACTTATCTTGAAAGTATAATTATGCAACTAGGGCAAAAATAGTATTATCACCTCCCTTCTTTCACCTGCCATAAATTGCACTTTTATAAGGTTCAAAATACGTATTTACATTATGTAAAGATCACCGTACGAATTCACTTCTTCGTAAAAGTAAAAATATCGCGATAATTATCCACCACGTTGATGATTACAATGTACTTGGAAATACTTGGTATTACGTGATTACGTCAGACATTGATACCTATATAAAAAACACCAAAATTGAAAATCCAGGTAGTTGTATTTTTCCAATCCATCGAAAAGGTCGGAAAATGAATACTACTTTTTTTGTGTTTTTAACAACATTAGTTCTCGGTGTGAACTGTGCTGTGATCCATTTGAAAGATGGAGATATCAAGGGGGCCACCACAAGAACGAAAGAAGGACGCTTATTCCATAAGTTTTTAGGCATTCCTTACGCAAAAGCGCCTGTAAACGAGCTCAGATTCCAGGTAACAATTTTTTTTATTTCAAATAAGTATGGCCTTATTTTTTTATCCAACAAAATATTCATAAGTCATATATGGTTGATGAAGATGTTTGGGAAAATTCCTTCATTAATTTTCAGTCAGTTTGAAGCAATTTTACAAAATTTACTACCTTTCTTTAAAAAAAGGTGATTTTTGAAAAATTTTTAAATTTAATTATTTTAAATAGAATTAAACGAGGCGATTACGATGAAATTATAAACATTTTTTACCAAATTTCGAAAAAAATTGAAACTGATTTAATTCAATTTTTTCAAAGTTTAGCACTCTTCAGGAAATTGATTTCATTTTCACATCTAATGTTCATGTTAAAATCGTACTGATAATTTTTAAAAAACATTCCTTTGATTTTTTTCATCAGCCTCCAGCACCTATTGAACCGTGGACTGGCATTAAAGATGTTACCCAACAACCACCAGTATGTGTCCAAAAAAATGTATTTTCTTCTGGATCCAACATCGGACAAGAAGATTGCCTTTACTTAAACGTGTACATTCCAGATGTAAGTAAAACATTAACAATTACGAATAAGAAATAGAGGAAAGACGATTAATTCTAAATGTGTCATTACAGGATTTACTCAAATCTTCGCGTAAAGTTCCTGTAATAGTCGGTATTCATGGAGGAGGTTTCCAAACTGGCAGTGCTAATGATTATGCTGGAGATTACTTTATGGAAAGAGATGTCATTTTCGTATCGATGAATTACCGATTGGGAGTCTTAGGTGAAACTGGCATTTAAAATTTTTCAGTATTTTATGTAGATACCTCAGAAATACAGTATCCTCAATACCTGAAGGGAACACGTTCTCAGAAAAATTATATAAAACTAATGACTGTTGCATGTATAGGTTTCCTTGCCTTAAATGGTGATATGTTCAAAGTGAACAACGATCTCATCAGTGGCAATTTCGGCTTGAAAGATCAATCGTTCGCTTTAAAATGGGTTAAAGAAAATATCGAACAATTCAGAGGCGATGCTACCAACGTAACGTTGCTGGGAGAAAGTGCTGGAGCAGCTTCGGTTCATTTCCATATGTTCTCTCCGCTCAGTAAAGGTATAAAAGGCGTAATGAAAACCAAGACGAATAAGCTAGAATTTTGATTGAATCTTTTTTTCTCAGGACTGTTCCAAAAAGCAATTATGGAAAGTGGTAATGCATTTTCTCCCTGGTCTCATTTCCCGGAGAAAAACATTGCTTCAAAACAACAACGTCTAGACCAAATCGTAGCAAAGGAATTTCTCGACAAAACCAATTGTTTTTCCGCTTCCGATATATTGAAATGTTTGCAAAACATTCCCTCTGAAGAATTCACGAAACAAAGCGGATTACAAGTGCGTTTAAATTTCTCCATAGTGCACCTAACATTACAAAAATAAATATGTGTACGAGCTCATACATATTTTTTCTAATTTTCAAATCACTTTTATTTCACAGGACTATCTCTTGTACTTACCATCAATCGAAACAGGAGTATCAGAAAGTCAAGCATTTTTACCCAATGAACCCACCACATCAAATTATCAAACTCAGGTTCCATGGTTGACTGGCATGAACTCCGGCGAAGGCGCGGTTGTTGTATCGAGTACGTGCGAAAAATACTTAGAAATTAAATAAAATCTGAATTGAATTTGATAGTAACTCGAATGTGGTAAATTGAAAATTTTTCTCCCTTTAGCTCTTCTAAGAAATGGCTCGTATTTATCCAAAATGGTGAATTCGCGTAAAGACTTTTTGATCCCATTGTCGAATCTTTATATAATATCAGCTAATGCACCCGATATGACAAAAATAACAAAAGAAGTCAACGATTACTATTTCGGTACCCAGGATATTGGTTTAGAAACAGCTCAATATACAGTAAAAGTAAGAATGATAACACAGTAATTCTGTCGTCATTCCCTACACAAGTATCCACATTTACGATTCCATTTAAAATTTAAATCACTTATTCATTTACAGATGATAACTGACTCATCGTGGTTATATCCCTTGAAGACAACGGTGGCAAGTGGTCCCGATGAACAATACGTATATTTGTATGACCACAGAGGATCGTTTTCAAATACCGATAACCAAAAGTTGACCATCGATTTGGGTAGGTACCCCACGATTTATAATGATTTTTCCCCTTCAAAGAATTTATTCGAGAAATATTTAAAAATTCAACTTTTCATTAGGTGTTTGCCATGCTGACGAACTTCCTATGTTGTTCCGAAAGGAAAAATACGAAACCAAACGATCAATTGAAGATAGAAGAGTATCAGATACGTTGTTGAAATACTGGATCAACTTTGCTATCTCGGGGTAAGCACAGATCACAACAGTTATGAAACTTATTTTCTTTACTCAGAAGAAAAATTCACTCCAACGGTAATCCCTTCTATGTAATATATTTGCTAATTTCATTTTCGTTATTGCAGCGATCCTAACAGACACTCAAAGGAAAAATTATGGCAACCATTGCAAACTAAGAATGAGCACTTCGAATATTTGCACATCAAGAGTAATGGTGTGAGCATGGAAAAAGATTTGTACCAAGATAGATACAACTTCTGGAAGTCTTTACCCACCGGCTGGTATTCAGGCCAATAAGATATCAAACATGATATTTTTGGTCAAAACAAATTTCCGTTGAACAATTTTTTTTTGTAGATAATTTTATAATCGGTCCTCAAAGTTAGAATTGTTTTTTATTTATTTTAAAATATACATTATTGCATCACATTTGAGTATTACTTTGAAATTGCAACTGCTTCTCTTTTTTCTATTCCTTGTTCCTTCGCTCATCAATTATAAAATTAGGAAAATACTTTTGAGTTCGGAAGGTCAGATTTGAAAGGAAAAAATGATAATAGGATTCAAAAGCAATAAAACAAATAATAGAATTTAGTGTGGGAAGGGAGATTCACCTTCCGAAAGTATTTAAAATATCGAAACGTCAGTAAAATTGAAGAAAAAGTGACTTTCCTTCATTTTTTTTACAACTCAATTGAGAAATTTGAATACTTCAGGCGAGATGAACTAATCGATTGCATATTGATCTTTGAATTATTGCACTCGGTTTGAGTATACTTTGAAAGCATGTCACCTCTTCTCTTTCTTTTTCCCTTTTATTTTAATCAAAACGGTTAGCACAGGAATACTTGAGGTCATCAAAAATTGTCCTTAGGGGGCGAGCTGGAGGGGGTTTTAAAACTGAAACCACTTGTATTTCTGCACAAAAACGGATAGGGATATTTTTGGCATAATTTTCATATAGTTTGACCCTCTTGAACTGGAATCCACCATTGCTTTCCACATTGAAAGTAGAGAAGTAAAATTTGTGTCGTAGAAAATGGCCAATTTTCGTAAAATTTCATGGGTTTACTCGAATAAATTCCTATTTTCTAAAAAAAATTTGCTTCTTACTACTGCAAAATATGAAACAAATTTTAGAACCAAAAATTATGAATTTTTAATACCTACTCTAAAACTTTTGTTCCAAGTTTTTTGTCGTGTTGTTAATTTTTACTGCAACGCAACTTTTTTTGGGGACACGCGGGTGAAAAAATTTATTAAATTGACGATACGAAAAAAAGTTTAGAACAAAAATTGTAGAACGTTGAAAATCAGTTAATTTTTATTCGATAATTTTTTTTCCACCTTGAAGTGACAAAGAATGGGAAATGAGAAATCGCGATTTAATGCCAATTTAAGCAAAAATGGAGCATTTTACGTTGAGCAAATTCGACGATTTCGAGAATTCCCTACTTTCAATCAAGAAACTAATCTCGAATTCGAGTCTGAGGAGGTTCGAATTGCAATGAAGACTTGTTTCTTGACTCAGTTGGTCACTCGTACAGGGCCCAAAAAATGAAAATTGTGATTTTACCTGTGTTTTTACAAAAGTTTATCAACTTCTGCGACACAAATTTTACGAAGGTGCCTCTTCTCTACTTTTAATGGGGAAAGTAATGACAGATGCGAGTTGAGAGGGGTCGAATTATAATGGAAATGATACGGAATATACCAATACTCCTTTTTGTGCAGAAATAAGAGTATTTCCACTCCTAAAATCCTCTCCTGCTCTTCTTTCCCAAAATTTTCTTTGGGTTGTTACTAAAAGAAAACTTACATTTCAACTTGTGCTCAAAAAAAGAAGTTTATTTACTCTGCTTTTTTTGTGTTAACCGAGAACTGCTCAGACTACTTCTCTCATACCTACATTGGAAAATATCTACATTTTGAGTTCAAAAAATTATGTTCGACTGGAATAAATTCTAATTTGAAAAAAATGAAAAAAAAACAGGCGAAAAAGGCAACTGCGTCTTAAATTTAAAATTCAAGAGGAAACATATCTCGACGAAATGAAAACGAATCAACGAAAAAATCAACGCTTCATTTAAAATAATTCTTCATCGCTGATTTTGAATAACTCTGATTCGATATGTTTTCTTATCAGAATAAAAAGTAAGTAGTTAGGTACATAATAGATGCACTCGAACCAGAAAATTGACTAACCCGAAAACTGGATAAATTAGCTATTGATAAAATGAAAATAATTTGGCAAAGAAAAATGTTATTAGATAACATATCTTAATTGGTATTTACGTAACATTAGCAATAGTTTTCAAGAGTTCTTAATTTCGAATGCATTCGCTCCAATGCTCCATTATCAGAATCTTTTTGACAAGTGCATTAGCCAATATAAAGCAAACGTTTCTTTAGAAGTTTGTCACCCTGACAAAATCCTAACAGAGTTCCAAATAGAAAAATAAGAAATTAAGAGATCAATTTAAGACATCAATTTGGTTATGGAAAAAATTGCAGGTATACTAAAATAGATACAACCTCTGGAAGTCTTTGCCAACAGGTTGATAAAAAAGCCAATTAGATAATAAATAAGTGTGATGTTCTTGGTATGAAAAAAATAATTTTTTCCGGGAACGATTTCTTTGTCATTAATTTTAGATTCACCATAGAACCACACGAACACTTCATGGATAAAATAATTACCATTGCGTAATATATCTTAATCGATATACCTAAGTATACGTAACGTCAACAATCAACCAATTAAATTATCTAATGGTTTTCACGAGTTATCAACCTTTAGCGCATTCACCCTATTATCGTGATTGTTTACGTACAAAAAGTCTTTTTAATTGCAATTGGCATGTGCATAATGGTAAAAGATAATTCTTTCATTGAATTTTCTTCGAAATGAATGATATTTCCATCTAGAAACATGATACCCTGCTGTACAGCCAATGAAAACGATAACAGGTCGCAACTTTATACTTACAATTTGTATTTAAATTTAGTCGTACGTTACGTTTTTCTTTGAATTTTCACAATTCCAACAATAACGGGTTACAGATAAGTTATAATGAGACATGATGCCCACACGTGTGGGTAATGAAAAGGAAGGCTTCAGATAAGCACTTGAATATTGTTGCGAAATTGTGAAAGGAATACAAAGAAATGAAATAGGTATCTAGTGGCAAATTGAAATACAGAAAAATGAACTAAATAGATGCATTTGGGCTTGCCATTTAAAAAAAATATACTCATACGTTAATACCTGTGAGCCAATCAAGAATTTAAAAAAACAAAGGTATTGAAACAAGGAACATGGATTCCATATTTAATAGCCCTCATTTTCCCAAAGTCTACACACTATACTCGCAATCAAAGCATCTATAAAAAATATTTTTCCAACGACAGTTATTTCAGCCCTCTAATCACATGCTTAAGACTAAGTCGAAATTTAGAGCTAAGAAAATTTTCAATCCGAACAAGTCGTAATATGTCGTAAGAGAATCATTGAAATTTTCGAATTTGGTTTAAGAGGATCTCTGAAATAATCTACGTTTAATAACTTCTTAGTCTTCTTGGCATAAAAATTTTCCATGTTTTAGTCATAACACATTACCATGTCCAAATGTCGAAAAAACGAATTACAAACGAGTATTCATTTTACTTTGAATTAAAGGTCATTTGAAATTCTTACTGAGTTTCTGAAGTTGACTTTCTTGACTTTTTTTGCAATAGGATGGCTCAAGTCCAAGTGTTGGCTCACCCACTAATTTAGTCAGAAATCGAAAAACAAAATTCAGTGAAAATTATTAAAAATTTTGTAAAAAGTTCAAATGTTGAAAATTTCCATAAAAATTACCAAAAATCTGGTAAAAATTATTGAAACAATGATGAAAATATCGTAGAAGTTGTCACAAAATCACAATTAATGACAAAAAAAGTAAAAAATGTTGAGATTTGCATAAAAATAATTGAAAACAGGATAAAAGTGGCCAAAAAATCATAAAAGTCAGAAATTGTCAAAATTTTCAAAAAATTTGGTAAAAGCATTGAGAAAAAAGTTGGCAGAAAAATTATAAAATCTTCGAAAATGTTGTTAAAATTACTAAAATTTTCATAAAAATCATTCAAAATAGAGTAAAAATGGTCAAAACATAACAAAAATTGCCTATAAGTCCGCTAAAATTTCAGAAATTTTCAAAAAAATTCAGTTAAAAAGGTCAAAAAAATCAAAAAGAACATCAAAAATCTCGAGAAAATGAAATCTTTGAAAGATATTGTAAAAGTAGTTGAAATGGCATAAAAAAAACTTGCAATATCCACAAATTTTCATAAAAATCAATTAAAATATCGCAAAATGGTAAAAAATTGAGAAAATTTTAGAAAATGACTTCTACAAAAATTCTATTTTCGACTATTTTCATAATTTTGTGAACAATTCTACGATATTTTCAACACTTTTCATGATTTTTTTTGACGATTTTTACAATATTTGCGTTGATTTTTAAGACTTTTTTGCCCATTTTAACAGAATTTTCAACACTTTTCACGATTTTTTGACCAATTTAATAAACATATTTTAAGTGATTGTGAAAATTAAAAAAATTTTCAGTGTTTCAATCGCTTTTACAATGTGAAATTTCCAAGTCGATAATAAAATCTTTGAAATTTTACAAGCCCAAAAAGTCATCCAAGGTAAGAAAATCTTGCGAAGAAAAAATTTTCCTACCTTCCCAGGCATAAACATATCCAAGTCAAAACTTTAAAGCTCAAACCCTCTTTTTTGAAAAAAATGAGTAAACCCGTGAAATTGTTCAATTTTGGCGAATTAATTTTTTTTAATGCATTTTTTAAACTTTGAGGGCGTCATATTAATTATTGCCTTTCATTTGAGGCTGATGCGAGCTTTCTAATTTTAATAGATCTTGAGTAAAGCAATGAAAATAACTCGTAAGTTGGAAAATTTTCCGTTTAAAGTGAAAACCCCAAATACCTTCAGGTAAATTGTCTGCAAATTTGATTTCTGGAATCGAGAGCAATTAGTTGCAGGGTATAAAAATAGTCGTAAGTGACATAAAATCGAGTTCAAATTTCTCAAATTCATTTTTTTCAGAGAAAAAAATCGTCAACTTCATCCATAATTTCTGCCATTTTTGGCCCTATGCAAAGTTTAACCCTATGTTCAATAATGGATATGTGACGTTGAGATTTTCACTCAAAAGCAATCAAATCTGAGCAATACACTCTAACTAATCCCTTATCATCATAATCAATTTTCATTACACCCATTCTTAACAATATTATTGGGTATTTTTACTCAAAATTCAATTTCAATTTGATTGAAATAGGTACTTCATATAATTGTCCTAAACTATTTCTGAATTATAAAACGGTTTTGCAGATCGAAAAAATGAAATAAAGGTATATGCAATTTCCACCGTCAGCTGTCTCCAGTTTGAGTTTTCTTTTTGAATATATTTAAGATTCTATGAGACAAACAAATGGTAGATAAGATACCTAGTTGTCAAAATTCTGGACAAAAAGTCTCATTGATATAGACCCATACATCAGAACAAACCATAACAATCAAAAAAATCTTAATGCAGCTTTTGAAGGGCACTTTGAAAGATAACCGAAAAATTTAGATCCAAAAATTGATAAGGTGCGATGGCATCAATTGAATCCCAAGTCAATAAAACTTCTTGCACAGAATTTCGTAAACTACCTATTTCCTTTTTTGATTCACATAAAAAAAAGTTTCAACTGTTAACCATGTTGTGAGAGTGAATGAACGAAGGTTCCGATCATCCTATGTGTCTCTCATTCTCTGAGAGCCTACTTTCATTTCTTAAGGACGCAATATCATCGTACCTGAGGCCCATATCAAAAAAATTTTCAAACAAAAGTTGTTCTTTAAAAATTTGCTGATATTAATCATTATTAGAAAATTTTCGATCAGACTACTCCTTCCATGGCAATTTTACAAATTCTCTAATCAGAAAATCTCTTTTGATTTTTCAACGATCTATCTATTTGAAATTGAACCATTATCATGAAAATACATAAAGCTGATCGCCAATTATTAGATTCAAAATACGCCGAAAGCTCTTTCTCCAGCAAATACATTTTTGATTTTTTTTTTCAAATATTCACGTAAACGATTCAATTCGAAAATCGACACTATGTCGCTGAAAAAATTTCTAATTATACTCATATTATAATTTATCCATTAAAATTTCCCCTTTGACCTTTTTAATCACCAAACATGATTTTTTACTGATCGAGTATTAGATAGATAATTACTAACACACACATACGTAACCAATTTAATTGGAATCTCGATGCACTGACACTACGTCACAATCTCTTCGATACAGATCGCGGACTATAAATGGGATCTTAGCGCTGCATCCCTTATCAGTTCTCATACACGGTGTAACAATCATTGTACTCTTGTACACAGCGTCGAGTTCATTTCAATACGAACTTTCCTAATTAAAACTATTAGTTGTGCAAATTTGTTCTTGACAAAATGAAGTTGCTTGTTTCGTTCGCGATTTATTCGCTGTTAAGTATAGCGCATAATATTGAAGCGGGTCCAACAAAATCAATTGGAACTTCAAAAACGCCATCCAGTTTATACGCAGCTTATGATGGAATTACTGTTTTGACGGGCGATAATTTCAACCAGCATGTTTATAATTCGTCCAGCGCCTCGGTGGTTCAATTTTACAACTCTCCCAGTGAACATTGCATTCGATTTGCCCCCGTATACAAACAATTGGCTTCTTCTATCCAAAGTAAGCAATTCAACTTTCATATTTTTTATGTAAATTTCCATTAAAATATTTAGATAAATTCCAATCGATATAATATTTTTTCAAAAAACCACCAAACTCGTCAGGGTTTACCGAATTTGAAAAATTTTTGCATACCTATCAAATACCTGATTTTTATCAAGATATTTTTTTATAAGAAATGTTTCAAAGACTTCCTCCCCAATTACACCGATTGAAAATTAAAACATGTTGAAAAATGACTTGATGTCAGAATTTCATCGTACTATCCATTTTTGACTATTAATGAATAATTATTTTCAAAAATCCTAAAAATTGAGAGATCACTCACTTATTTTCATATTCTCTTATCCTTACAACAAAAATTCCAACAGATACTCACCTGAAACGAAAAAAAATTACATATTTATTTTTTTAATTATTAGCTTAAAAATATAAAATGGAACAGTTTCAAAAATTGTCAAGGACTGCAACCCCCCCCCCCCCTAAAATTACCTATTTCAAGAATAAAAAATTAGCTCAATTGTGAAATATTTCCACTAATTTACATCGAATTTGTTTTCAGACTGGCGTGACATCGTCGAAGTAGCAGCCATCGATTGTTCCGATAGCCGAAACAAGCAAACATGCCAACAAAACGAAATAAACGACTACCCAGCCATTCGCTACTTCGCCCCTCAACAGAAAACCTTCACAACTGGAAAACCCATCTCCAAAGAAAACTCCGAACCTGCTGCTTTGAGAGCTGAAATCATCGTCCAACTAGTTACCTCTGAAAACAAAATGCCCCATTTCCCTGACTTCTCTCCTCTGAATTCCGACAACTACGAATCTTTACAAGGAATGGGCAATGGTCGTTCACTAATCGTTGTCGTAGAAAATGAAGGATCGAACGTGGGTCACGAATTAATGATGGACTTACACCATGTTTCAAATGTGATGGTTCGTTCGACAAATAACCTTAAATTATCCAACCAAAAAGAAAAACTCCCGCAGATTTACGTATTGAAATCGGGCTACCCTCCAAAACGTTTGGCTTTAACTAACCCAACCAGACACCGCACTTTCAAGCTAGTCCAGAGCTATTTAATGAACGAAGGATATAACGTACCAGATTACACCGAAATGCAAGGATCAACTAACCAGAACTCGGAAGCTTACGTAAACGAAATGTTGACTGAAAATTTGGGACATGAAGATGACGCCGAGGCTGTTTTGAAAGCTTACATGTTAATCATCAGTGCTTTGGCTACTCCTTATCAACAAAATCATCAATAGAATTTTCCCATTCAAACGGAATTTGGAACATACGAGAATCTTTCTTTATTACGTACATACGAGTATATCGATAGTATCTAAAATTTTCTTAGTTTTAATTTTACGTATTTAAAAGTGTATTAAAAATACGTAAATATGTAGAAATCAGCATTCAAAATAAATTTTTCGCAAATATATTGATTTTGTGGTATCTATCTATTTTAATATTCAAGGTAATAATTATAAATTGGAGACAATTTTCCTCAAAAATCTGGCCAAAAAAGTTGAAATAATTTGATTGAGTCAAAATTAATTCAAATCAACAGATTTTCCAATCATTATTTACTCAACGTACACTCCTTACAAAAAAAACAACTTAAATACTACAACTGTATAATTTGAAATTTGTTGGTGGTTACAATCGAAGACCTACACATTATTGAAATTTCGTCAAACATCGAAAAAAATTAATCTGCTTGGTATTTTCTAAATCGATGAAGATTAAAATCAACAATTGGTCATGAAAATTGTCGTATTCCAAATGATTAAGCATTTTCGCTTAGGTGCGGATCAACTATAATTCATGAAATATCGATTATACATTTTTTCCAAAAAATTGAAACCAATGTGAAATATTTTCATCGACCGAGTAAGTATATACCCATAAATCTACATTATATTAGAATATTTGAATAAAATTACCATCCCTAGTAAAGTCATAACATATTCATCGAACAGACGCTTTCAATAACAAATTTTTAATATACATGAACATGTATTATTTTTCAAACTTTGATATATTATTTTTACTTTTCCCCCTTCCGGAATGAAAATACACGTTAAACATAATAATTCACTTGTAATTGTAAATCATGTGAAAAATAGGTAACACGATTATTCTTCTTTGTAACTTTTTACGACAACGATTTTCTTCCAAAGAACCTTGAGCATTTTCGAACTGTTTTATCAACATCGAAGAAATGTTGAATAGTTGAAACAAGTCGACACGAATACGATATTTTTGAAATATTTCTAGAATGGCCATGGCACATCAACAGAGGTCTTAATGGTTTCAGGTTTGATCATTCCCCTCTATGATATCAAATTGCAGCAGTGCCAGATTATCCAAAATGCACACCAAGCACATGCGAGCGTCAAATTTTAAGGGTGTCACATTTCTGAGGCGATGTATATTTTAGAGCACCTTTGAAAAAAAAAAAAGGGTGAATTCATGCTTGAATAATGTAAGTAATATTTTTTAGAATTTTACATAAAATCAATTTTTTGGTAAACTTCTCCCCCTAAATAACTTTAAGCATGCCTACGCTACTGCTCCTAACTGAAAAAGCAATTTTCTGGGGATTTCGACTTGAATATTTTAAATCGAGAAATTAAGATAAATGATAAGATTGTATTTTGAAGGAAATTTTAATAAAATAGTTTTTTTGGCTCATTAATTTTTTTTTTGAGTCGTTGAGTAGGGAATTTTTCAAAAACAAGTCGAAAATGTTGAGATTTTGCCCCTCTACTGGCTTATGTAGCTTCAGTTCTTTTGAGTTTTTCAGGTAATCCAGAAAATCATATGAAGATTTTAAGAAGAGAAACTCGTTTCAAAATCAAAAAGAATCCTTGTCTAACGCTATCATGGTTTTTTATTGAAAAAAAAACAAATTTTCAAGGATCCGTGTAGCTTTGGTTTTCATTACAATGGGTTTGTAAGCAAGGTTTCAAGGTACAAAACTCATTCTAAACTGAAAATTAGATTTATTCATCGATTACAAAAATGGTGTCTACCAAAATTCACCAAATAATAATTTTTTTTACCCTTTCTGGACGACTTTTGACAAACTTACATTTTTTGTCTTCTATCTCTACCTCCCACTCAACAAAAAATAATTTTTTTTTGAAATGAAACCCCACATTGCAGACCAGAATGTTTTTCTGAAGATTTCAATTGAGGAGCCCAACCATCGTGTCCAATTTTCTATTAAACCAGACCCCCCCCCCCTCAATCTTCGTATTTTCTGTGCATCAATGATTTCAATTGGTCAATCAACCCCTACCCAATAGAATTTTCTTACAATTTTCTTTTGTTTTGATTTCGAATTGAAAATGTGAAGATATAACATTTTCAAAATTTTTAATTATTTCCAACTTTGTGCTTAAGATTTCATACGCTGATTAATTTATTCAAACAATTCATAATTTGGGGGAAAATTTTTCTTTGCAAATTTTGGACAAATTTTTCAAGGCTTTTGGAAAAATTAACGTCAAATTCTCATGATTTTTCGACATATGTTTGCGTTAGGTTCTGGCGTCCTGAAATTTTGCTACCTTAGATAACTTTCTGGACTTAAAAAATTTCAAATTTTAAGAATGGTTAAAAAAATTATAAGAACCGTTGAAATTTTCATAATTTTTATAAATATGGTTATATCGTTCAAAAAATCATGAAAATTGTTGAAAATGTTGTTGAAATAGTCAATAATTTCATAAAAATCAGTGCAAAAATTGTAAATTGTTTAAAATATGATACGAGTAAAATTACCCACTTTGAAATTTTCATGACAATTGGTTAACATAAAGTAGAAATGGGTGCAAAATCATGAAAATTATTGTAAAAAATCTAAAAGTTGACACAAAAATTATTTTAAATACGAAAAAAATTACGAAAATGTATGAATATTGTCGAAATCTTAAAATTATCAAAATGTTGACAAAAATCCAGTAGAAATAATTAGAAACAATCCAAAAATTATGAAAATCGCCAAAAATTTCGTAAGAATTCTCAACATTGTCTTAAAACTGGTAAAATATATCGTAAAAATGGCCAAAAAATTATGAACTATTAAAGTTTTCATAAAAATGATTTGGTATCAGAAAAAAACGAACAAAAAAAATAAAAGTTGTCGAAAATGTTATAATTGTCGATTTTTTTACAAAAATCAATAAAAATATTGTAAAAACTGTCAAAAAAAACCCATGAAATCCGTACAAAGTCTCGTGAAAACTTCTAAAACTTTCACACTATCCAAAATTTCCATGAATTTTTACCAATTTTGTTTTTTGTTTTCGATTTTTACGAAAATTTGTTAATATTGTGACATTTTTTTAAGCAGTTCAAGCACTTTTACAATATTTTTCAATGATTCTTAGAAATATTTTCATAATTTTTACACGATTTTTAATACTTTGTATAATTTTTTTGATTTTTTCACAAAGTTTTTTCTGATTTTTATGGAAATTAAAGAAGTTATAATGGAATCCTCAAAGGTTATTTTGAATGATTTTTTTAATAAAAATCTCAACAATTTCAACGACTACTCTCTGTTTCAAATTTTTAACATTTTTCAAAATGACTAGATAGGGTAACTTTACCATTAACACGAAAAAAAATCACAAAAAGGTCTTTAAATTGTTTTTAAATTTCTTATCAATTTTTTTATTGTTTTTTTTTTTCAACTTGACATTCATGAAAAAACAAAAAAGTAACCGGTTACGACGCCTACAATGAAGTTATCGTATTGTTTTAGAAAGCCCAAAAAAACTACACCATGAAAAATGAGGCGGCAAAATTTCTTTACTCATAAATTTCATAGGGAGGTGGCGAGGTGCCTATAGCTGAAAGGTTGGAAAATTTTCAGAAGGATTTCCGGTTAACTATATTTACAAGACACGATAAAACGGATTACGATGAAACATTTTTCAATTTTCACCAATCTATCGTTCTTTTTTTTTTTGGAATTTGGACCCTTTAGGCATCACTAATATTTCTCTATTTTCTGGGATAAACAGCTTTGACGCAGAGGCGCGTTCAAGGGGGAGAAATATGGGTCGTTTCTGTTTTGACATCATGAAAATTAAGGGGGGGAATGGAATTTGGGATAAATTGATAGAACTTCTTCAAAATTTCATTTAACGAGAAATTCGACAATATTTTCTCCTTAAAAACCGGTCTGTTTACGCCATCCCAGGGCTTTGAGATACCTATGAGACAGCCTAGTTCCAAAATTTGAAAATACGAGTAAGAATCATATTTCAAATTATGTACCTACAGGCTACATTACACGATTAATATTAAAAAATAATCAAGTAAATTTTCATGTGATACATAAGCGTAAGTTGAATGTTTCATTTTTATTGTAATCAATTGACATTGAGATTATCTTCATATCGACATCAAGCTATCTAATTTGAGCTTTGTTTGACCACATAATAAAACAAGTTACATTTTTTACTCGCGTCATTTAGATTTCACTGCAATATTTTCATAATAAAATACGACGCGTGCAATAATTGCATCTCCCCTTTCCGCCACCTATCATCACGCTGTTATAGAACTCAGAATAAAAAGTAAAAATAATCTTAATTATTGACTTCTTCGTAAAACTAATGATAATATTACGATATCCGCCACACTGATTACAATGTGCAAAAAAATACCTACGTATTAAACAGATAGGGGCGTAGGGGTACATACTCCAATATCAGTGAATAAAAACCATCCAGGTTGAAGATCCACATTGTAGTAGTTTTTTACCAAGCCATCGAAAAGGTCGAAAAATGAATACTACTTTTTTTGCGTTTTTAGCAACATTAGTTCTCAGTGCGAACTGTGTTGTGGTACGTTTGAAAGACGGTGATATCAATGGAGCCACTTCGAGAACCAAAGAAGGACGTCTATTCCATAAGTTTTTGGGTATTCCTTACGCAAAACCACCTGTAAACGAGCTCAGATTCCAGGTAAAAATTCGTATTTGAAGAAATTTTGTAATTAATGACTTCGAATAACCATGTGAATTTTTTCACCTAACAAAATATTCTTGAGGGTACTCGGAGTGGTTGTGGGAAAAAATGAAAATTGTGGACATTTAAAGACTTTAGAAAATTAATCAAATGATCAGATTTTGAAAGAAAAAAAAACATTGTTCTTTTAAGGTTCGGGAAAATCAATTTTAAGAAAATATCATTTGTCTCATTCTTACCTCCAACTCCTAATTTTAATAGCTGATCTTTGAAAAAAAATTTCAATGATTCCCAAATTTTGAATTTTTTTTGAAAATTTTCATAAATTTTTCCAAAATTCAATAAGTCAAACGTAGTAGCTGATTTTTGGAAAAAAATTTTAATGATTCCCAAATTTAGGATTTTTTTGAATATTTTCACCCATTTTTCCAATCTTTCACCAGTCAAATTTAATAGCTGATTTTTGGAAAAAATTTCAATGATTCTTAAATTTAGAATTTTTTTTGAAAATTTTACCCCCTATTTCTGATTTTTAATTAGTCAAATTAATTAACATACGATTTTCAGAACAATTTTTCAATGATTCCCAAATTTAGAATTTTTTGAATATTTTTACCAATTTTTCTCATCTTTAACTAGTCGAATTTAGCAACTGATTTTTGAAAAAAATTTCAATGATACCCAAATTAAAAATTTTTTTGAATATTTTTGCCCATTTTTCTAATCTTTCACTGCATAATCAATTTTGACAAAATTTACTCGTTATATATTTTGAACCCATTTTGTGAAGTTTTGAATAATTTAAATCGAATTGAAAAAAAATTGCTCAGGTCGTGTTTCTAGAAATCGATACATTGTTTTAAAAATATTTTTTTGAATTTCTTCTTCAGGCCCCAGAACCAGTCGAACCATGGAATGGTATCAAAGACGTCACCCAAGCACCACCAAAATGTGTCCAAAAAAATATCATGTCCTCGGGATCTGATATCGGCCAAGAAGATTGCCTTTACCTAAACGTATACATTCCAGATGTAAGTGTAACATTGTTAATTCTGAATAAGAAACAGAGGCAATGACCATTAATTCTAAATACTATCTCAGGAATTACTCAAGACATCGCGTAAAGTTCCAGTAGTAGTGGGTATTCACGGAGGAGCTTTTCAAACTGGCAGTGCTAATGATTACCCAGGAGACTACTTCATGGAGAGAGATGTTATTTTCGTATCGATGAACTACCGATTGGGAGTCTTAGGTGAAATTAATATCTTAAATTCACTTTAATATAGATATATAGAACAGATATCTCTAAATGAATCACCCTCAATGATATTTCTATAACAGTAGACCTAATAAAACTAAAATAACGATTAAATGTGTAGGTTTCCTCGCCTTGAACGATATCCCCCTCAACTTCGGCCCCAAATACAACATCAGCGGTAACTTCGGCTTGAAAGATCAATCGTTCGCTTTAAAATGGGTTAAAGAAAACATCGATAAATTCGGTGGTGATTCTGAAAACGTAACATTGCTTGGAGAAAGTGCTGGAGCAGCTTCGGTTCATTTCCATATGTTCTCTCCACTCAGCAAAGGTATAAAAACTTGATGAAAATCAAGATGAATATGAATTTTGATTGGATTTTTTTTTCAGGATTGTTCCAAAAAGCAATTATGGAAAGTGGTAATGCCTTTTCTCCCTGGTCTCATTATACTAACCGTCAGTTCAAAATTGAATACAAAATCGCAAACATGCTGCCAATTAACCAATATCTACGTCTAGACCAAGTTGTAGGATTCAAATTTTTAAACAAAACCGGTTGCATTGGCAAACGTAGTACACTGAAATGTCTGCAAGATATTTCTACTGAAGAATTCACCAAACCTGGCTCATTAAAAGTAAGTTAAAATATCTCCATTGTACATCTACCTTGAGCTATCCAACATTTTCGTATATATTTCTCTAATTTTTAACTCATTAATATTTTTCAGGACTATCTCCTATACCTGCCATCAATTGAAATCGGTGTAACAGAAGATCAAGCATTTTTACCCAACGAACCCACCAAAACGAATTATCAAACTCAGGTTCCATGGTTGACTGGCATGAACTCCGGCGAAGGCGCCCTCATTGCTCCAAGTACGTGCGAATAATTTCGACGAACTGAAGAAAAAATGGCTTGGTATCGATAGTAAATCTAATGGATACATTTTTCTCTTTTCAGTTCTTTTAAGAAGTGGATCATATCTGGCCAAAGTGACGAACTCGAGAAAAGATCTTTTCATTCCATTGATCAACTTGTACATCCAATCAGCAAATAAATCTGATATGCCAGCAATAACCGAAACAGTCAATAATTACTACTTTGGTGCCGAAGATATCAGCTTGGAAACAGCCCTACACGCAGTCGATGTAAGTAATATCAACCCTGCAATCTACATTTATGATTCGAAAATCGTATGCCAATTAACTAATTCATTGCTTCACAGATGATAACTGACTCATCATGGTTATATCCTTTAATGACAACGGTGAAAACTGGTCCTACTCAACAATACTTATATCTGTACAACCACAGAGGTTCCATTTCATTTGCCGATGCTCAAAATTTGACCATTGATTTGGGTATGCAATTTATTGTGCATTTTTTTCTCTTCAAAAATATATTCCAGAAGTATTAAAAAAATCCAAATTTCCATTAGGTGTTTGTCACGGTGATGAGGTTCCTATGTTGTTCCGAATGCAAAAATACGAAGCCAAGCGATCAGTCGAAGATAGAAGAGTATCGGATTCGTTGTTGAAATACTGGATCAATTTCGCTATCTCGGGGTAAGTTTTGAGAACTATTTTCCCTACTCCAGCGAAAAATTGTCTCCAAAATTTGCTAATTTCATTTTCGTTATTGCAGCAATCCCAACACACACTCGATCGAAAAATTATGGCAGCCAATGCAAACTCAAAATGAAAATTTCGAATACTTGCACATCAACAGCAACGGCGTATCCATGGAAAATGGTCTGTACAAAGAGAGATACAACCTCTGGAAGCCTTTACCCACCGGATGGTATTCGGGCGATTACTAAACGTGATATTTGTGATCGAGAAAAAAACAAAATTTCCCTATGAACGATTTTTTTTGTAGTTACCTAGTTTTATAATCAATCCGCAAAATTAAAGTTGTATTTTATGTACCTCAAATATATATTATATTAATTGCATCACATCTGAGTACTTACACTTTGGAAGCGAGCTTCCTCTTCTATTTTTTTGCTTTTTTCCTTCTCTCATCAATTGAAAAATTACGTTTTGAACTCGGAAAGTAACGTTTGAGTGGAAAAATGGCAATACGAATTAGAGGAAATAGGTACTTAAAGAAAATGAAAAAGGGTGCTAATGAAACTAGAATTTAATGCTAGAAGGATTCAACTCAAAAGTATCTTAATTATGGAAAGGTCAGTAAAATTTGGTAAAATAGAAGACAAGCTACTTTTGCCAATTTTTAAAACTCAATTTGTAAATTGAAATACTTGAAGAAAAATGAACTAATACGTGTAGTGTATTCTGGATCTTTTTTTTTCCTAATAAACAAAGTAATGATGGTATAATACACGTTCAGTGCACAACAGATAACAATCGTTCGTTATCAAAACTTTCAAAAAAATACAAATTGAACCCTATACATGATGTTGCTTCCTGAAATAGGATACTTCAAACAAAAACAATGATTTGATTTGACGACTTGACTGAAATCCCAATGTTTTTAACTAAATCACGAATGGTAATGTACTGTCTCCGCAGCTTGTTATCATGGGTGCTCCATTTCCGAAATGATTCGATAAAATTTCCTGAATAAGAATTTTTCATGATCTTTGCCTTCCAATTATTTGAATAAATAAAATTCTAATCTGGACGTAGTTCGAATATAAAACCAAAGTAACCGGAAATTGCACACTGGATTAATTTGAAAATCTTCAAACTTTTATAAGATGTTCGAAAAAAAAAATGAAAGGTAATTTTAATTAAAATCAGCTTCTTAAATATTTCGAATAGTTTTATATGCTCGATAAGGGAGAGAGGTCCTTCAACTGGACAAATAAATGCAATTTGTAGGTAATATCTGATGTTTTATTCGTCTTCGAATGCAAGAACTCAAATACTTATCAATCTAAATTCGACTAACGAGTATTCGTTTTATTAAATGTCATAAATATAAGTTGAAATGTTTTTAATCGTTGTGAGACGTTTTTTCCGGAATATGAACTTCAAAGAAATTGCAATTTTTTCTCTCTCTACCTCGACCATAAAAAATACTTAAATATCTTTCATAAAAGTTCTTTAAAAAAATAATTGTATTATCGAGAGCTGGTTTCGCATTGTTTCATATTCACCACCTACTTCCATCAATTTCCATCTTTAATCAAAATATTATCAACGAGGCTCCTTAAATTATTCAAATAGGCTATACAAATTATATAGGTACAAATTCGACGTACGTATTATGAACGAAGTACCTACAGACAGGTAATTTTTCGATTTTAAAACACTTCAAAGGACCTACAAAAAACTTACAAAACAATTTTTTCAAACTCTAAAATTTCAATATATAGGAGTCTCGCCAAATAATGACATTTGCATATAATTTATTTTCGCATGGAGATACCAATTTAAAATATAAAAAGAAATAAAAAAAATGATTAAAGATGTTGTAAAAGAAGTTCAAATTTCGTAAAAGTGTTGAAAATTTCCATAAAAATAATGTAGTCCTAAAAATGGTAAAAAATCATAGAAATTTTAGAAAATGCTTTGAAAATTCTGGCTTTTTTTAAGAGATTTCCGATGGATTCATTTTTTTTAAATCGTTTATACAATTAGGTATATCGAATGATTTCTAAAAAAATGTTATCAATTTTACATTGTCCGCGGTTTTCATGATTTTTTGACGGATTTTTACTCAATTTTCTTGGAATTTTGTGAAAATTTCGAAAACTGCAATGACATTTTTGAAGATTTTCATGGTTTTTTAAATCTTTTTTTTTTCATATTTCAATATATTTTTTTTTTCATGAAGATTTCAACAACTTTTACAAGATTTTCGACCGTTTTCGTGAAATTTTTGGTCGTTTCTAAGATGTTTTTACCAATTTTTATGGCAGTTTCAACAATTTTTGCAAAATTTTCGACAATTTTCATGATTATTGTAATTTTTTTAGAATATTTTACTTCATTTTTGTCAACATTTTAACAATTACAACATTTTTATGATTTTTATGTTTGTTGATAAATTTTTTTCATATTTTAAAATTTTTTTTGGAAAAATTGTAACAATGTTGACGAAGTTTTATTATTTTGTGGCCATTTCCATGATACTTTTTTTCCACATTTACAACAACTTTCATGGGTCTTTGACAATTTTACGAAATTTTTGATAAATTCAAGAACATTTCAACAATTTGCATGATTTTGTGACTGATTTTTTCATATTTTAAATGATTAAGAATTTTTTTTTCAATTTGTACAATATTTTAGCCACTTTTAGAATCTAAAATTTTTCAAGTCCAAAAAGTTACTCGAGGTAATAAATTTCGAGAAGCAAAAACGTAATGCAGTAATTTTCCTCATCCCCAGCCATAAAACGTGTCCATATCAACATTTTCACAATTTGAATATTTCATGAATACTCGTAACTTGATTGATTAATTTTCAAAAAACATGGCTGGAAAAAATTTAAAAACTAGTTTTTCCCATTTTTATCTAACATTGCACTTTTAGCATACGATATGCTTTTGCTATGATTAATCTCGCGGAAAAACTGACGAAATACCGTCATGAAATTTCTTCACGCTGACTTTTAGACATTATGTCAGACTTTTTTAAACTGTGAAAAATTTTCAATCAGCAAAAGCATATTCTATGTTCTATAGTTTCATGGGTAGTAAGTATGAAAATGACGGGGACTTTTTTTTTCGTAAGTGACCAAAAATTACAATTTTTCATGGTTTTTGTAATTTTCAGACACCCAGAGTACAAAATTCGTACGATGATTTTTTTAAAATTTGAGGGTAGATTTCAAGATTGAATTTTCATTTGTCGATAAACCTCCCTTGTATTTTTTGAGCAACATAAAAGCCAAGATTTTAACAAAATTCGACTCAAAATCCTGCACTTCTTTCCAATGCACGAAAATGAAAATTTGATCAAATTAATATATAAAAATCCAACACGTTTACAACTCACAATTTTCTCCTATTCACTCCATTCCTCCAAAATTCTGGCAAGTTTAATTAATCGCAACAGTCGTGATAATCCGCCACACGATAAAAAACCCCTACTCCAGAAAACATCGTAAAAAGTTGAAAAAGTAAGTAAATTACGCGAAAGTTGAACTCCTGTCGGTTGAAGAAAATAAAATAAGTACTTAATTTAACCACGACACGAGCTTCAAACTTATGCACCGACTGCTAAAGACATCTCGACTCGAACCACCGTCGAGTTTATTTTTGGAATCCTTCCACCTACGCTTCGGTATACACTGCAAACAAACCCCCGAATTCGGAATCCATCAACATTGATAGGTTATCGATGACGGGGAAAATAACCACGCGAAGAATATCATAAAAAAGTTCATAGCCTCGAGGGTATAAAAACCTCCCGGAAAAAAACTTTTCTTCAAGAAAACTACGTGTGGCTGGTATTTTCAATACATTTGCCCGAATAAAACAGCCACCAAGTTATAATTAGCTTGTAAATCTTGACAGGACGCGGTTTACAGCGAGCCAAAAAAATTACCATCGCCGGTGTTAAATTGCTCAAAAATTTCAACTGTGTATATGCATTAGCGTCGCATACAAATAGACGAAAGTCTCTCTATCTTGAGTCAGCAGTGCGCAGTAAAATCGTCAACGGGACGCCTGTTTCGCCAAAGATTCGCACCCCATTGCACCCTCGACCTATTCTCCGTACCAGCGAAAGGGATACGTTACATGAAACCGATGTCAACAGTCGTTCAGTTCAATTATACCGACTGTATCGTAACATTCGAAGTCGCTGCCGTTCTTACGTATTTACTTCGTGTTCGGAATTTTTTTTTCGCAAAAGGTAAGAAAATTCATTTTTTTGAACATTTTTTTCATAGGCGTCAGTATTTTTCAACTGCATTTCGGTTCGATATTTTTTTCGTCAATTTTTTTTTCGACTTACCGCAGCTAATTTTTTTGAAAATTTTTTTATCTCGTGTTACGTTTAAAATGGGTACTTACCCGGTAATTTACAACTGGTGGAATTTCTCTCGTCGGTATGATGGCTCATTTTGTGCGAAATAAATTCCGTTGTTATTCTTCCAGTCGCTTGATAACCCCATTGGAAATTTTCTCCTTCGTGGTTCGAGCCTATAAAAATAATTTCACGATATTATCCGCCTCATTGAATATAATTTCGGTCGTAAAGTGCTCGACGAGAAAAACAAAGAACTGTTTTAAAGCTACGTAAGAATACAAGGTAAAAAGTTAATTTTAAAAATTTAATAAGAATTTCTCGATTCCGCAATTCGATATAAATAAAGTGAAAAGTGCGAGTACTTAATTCATATTTTAATTAAATTTTTTTCGCCAGACATTAAACTAAAGCCGACAGGTACACAGTGATACGAAAATAATACGAAACTTTTTCGGTAGTTGGTTTGGAATTACACTCGTCTAAGAATTTGTCCGGTATAGTCGACGCGTCGAGAAGATACGAAATAATTATACGAATTTAGACGACTGGAATAAACGCGAGAAAAGGATAGGAGGAGCATTGTAATTAAAAATTTTCACTTTTGCTATTGCAATAATTTACAACGCCAGCGTAGAAATCACTCTTGGTTCAGTTTAGTTCGCCATCGTAAAATACGTATATAAATTTCAAACTAAATGGAACAAAAACAAAGTTTAAAGAAAAACAACTTTTTGCGAGGCAAACTTGGCTTTACGAGAGAAAAAAAACTACAACAAAATGAAACTGCAAGCGTATCTTATTGACCGCGAAATTTTTTTACTCTTAGAAGAGGCGTACGTCTTGCAAAATTAAAGTAATAAACTTGGGCATCTACGATATTAGCTTCATGTCCATGTAAGTGAAGAAAAGACAAAAACACAGGCATTACCGTTCAAACATTCGGTTAGTTGATTTTTGTGCTTTCAGGGGGTGAAAAAAAATTACCAGAGAAGAAGTACCCCTGATTTTCTGGCGTATCTATACGTTTACATAGTTGTTTTCTTTAAAATATTGAATAAACATCGATCTTATAACTGGAAAAATAATTTCTCGCTTCGATGTTTGTAAAAATGCCTGCCTCGAGGTAAATTGTCTATACAGGGTGTTTCATAACTGATGTACATCCTTTCACCGGGTGACTGGGCAGCCCATCTTGAGTACAAACGAGAAGGTTTGCGTATCGTTGAAAGTGAAGGGGCATTTTACACTCGTTTGAGCAATTTCTTTCCTATTTTGTTCGTCATTTATGATTGTTTATAAAATTTAAACTACTAGAGGGTTAGGTACAGTTTCATCCATTGGTAGAAGGAGCATTCATTCTAGTTTTTTTTCATGCAACAGTTTTTTAGGGTTGGGTGAACGGAGAACCCCAATTGCTAATGAAAAATTCTCGGAAAATTGCAAAAAATCGATATTAACCCTTTTGTGCCCAGAAGAGATCAGAATGAATGAAATTTGAAAAATTTTCAGAACTGGTGAAAATTAAAATTTCAATCTTGAAAGCAGATTTCCTGTGCGAATTTTCAGTTCAAATCGAAAATCTTCTCCTATTCCCGTCTTTGGTTTTTTATTTTATAAAAATATTTTAAAAAATTAATTTTGGGTCATTTGGAGTCCTGAAATATCTGAATTAAAAACTCAAAAATTCATCTCCTCTTCTCCAAAATGGCAATAATAAAAAAAATTGAGGGGTGAAGAATTTGAAATATTTGCATTAGGCCTCTTTCTGTTTTAAGGCGAGTAGTTGAGTGCAATTTTCTCAATTTATAGCAATCTCACACAGGAAAATGAAAGTACGTAATTTTGATTCTATCCCATTTTCTGTATGAAATTTTAATTTTCACTGGTGAAAATGAATTCTTGCACTAAACACAGTTCAGGCTACATAATGCAATGGAAAATTTTTAATTTCATCCATTACATCTCTCAAGGGAACAAAAGGGTCAAGTAATTCAATTTTATTAAAATTTTCAAAAAATGTTCTCATCAACCTAGCATTATTATGAATGTAACTTGTGTGAAAAAAGTTCCTCTTTTTAATGCCCTGAACTCCGGTTTTCTATCCTGCATACATAAAAAGGTAATAGCACTTGAAATTAAGACAAAAATTATGAAATTTTTTATGTTTGATTTTTCTAGCTTTAAATGTCTCCAACTTTGTATCCAACGTACCTACATTTTTTCATTGAAACTATTTCTAAGCATAGGTACACAATAGAGTGGAGTGAAAAAAAATATCTCTTGGATTTTGATCAAATTCGAGGAAGAGGTTTATTATGAATTGGAGATGCACCATAGAAAATTTTAGATTCCTAGCTCAAACAGGGACGGAGCTGAGGGTGCTCAAAGTGGGATCACTTTTGAAAAAAACGAGGTTTTTCACCTTTTTTGGGCAGTGCCCCGCGTGGTACTTTGGTCAACCCCTTCCCGCTGAAAAAGTGAAATTTGAGTTTCTATGCCTCCCTAGGCGATTGACCTCGAAATCGGATACCATTTATTGCCCTCCACCAGGAAGTTGAAAAGTTGCAGATCGCTGAAAAATCAAGATTTTTGAGTTACAAAAGAATAAAATACCCTCTGATTTGTACCAAAACTGGAACTAAAATGCCCCCATTGATGCAAAAAATTATTTCGATTAAAAAAAATGAAAATTTTTCACGCTTGTTAACTTTCGATTTTTGCTTTTCACCATGAAAAATTGAGGAAATTTTGATCTCTTATAAAAATTGAAAGTTGCAATGACTGCAATGAAAAATTTTCAATTTTTTTAATCAATCATTTTTTGGTTCAATAAGGACCTCGCTTTTTGGACTAGGAAAATTTCAGAAATTCAGACTTCTTCGATTTTGAAAAATTTTGTCAAATGGTCAGTTAACTTTTGGAGGGGGTCCCTTTGATAGGACCCTCCCCAGGCACTCTACAAGCCCCAAATTTTGTTGTGTGATTTTATTGATTTTTTTTCAAAATTTGGGGGGCTTGTGGGGCTTGGGGAGGGGTCTATCAAAAAAGTGAGGCGATATTTGAACTCGGCGCTATAAAAAACATGCCAAAC
>FIZU01062527.1:0-12029 GCA_900064475.1 Pseudococcus longispinus
TAAGATGAAAAAAACCTTCTCTTTGGATTTCTATGATAATTTTTATTGCGATTTTTTGCAGCTATTTTTTTTTTTGTAATTTTTTTCAGTAATTTTGAATAAGATGAAAAAAATTGGTATAGAGAGTTTAGCTAGAAAAATTTGCGACGTATTTTTTGAATAAAAACATCCATGATAAATTTAATGGGAATTTTTAAAAATAACGAAAAGCTTGAAGGTCAACCGAGGACTCAGTAAAACTTTTTTTTGATAGGCTTTTACAATTCGCTGAAAAAATCAATTTTTTACAAGCCTTATTTATTGTACGAGTCGAATTAAAATTTTTAATTCCGAAATTCAAAACGATGATTACAATGAAAAGGCTGAATTCGAAAAAAATTAACGTAGCAGAGTTTTAATTTTTTTCACAGGTTTGTTTCATTTCAAAGATTAAAAATCGTTGTCGGGTTTCAAAGTTGAAAGTTGAGCTTTTTTGTGAAAGGTTTAGGTACCTTGTAGTTGACTTTTTCATAAATTTCAAAAATGTGTGAAAAAAATAAATAGATACTTGAAAGGCTTTTTTTTGTGACAGATTAATTACTGTGTATAATTTTCTCCTTGGAGTTTGGAAATCTTGGTAAGGCTGAGGAGAGGGGTTACTGTTTTCTTGAAGCATTAATTTAAATTCCAGAAAAATTTAAATTCGTGTAGCACTAGGCGTATAATATTTTTAAATATTTGAATTTAAATGTTATTTCGGTTTTCAAAAATACGAGCCACCGCCCATTTCCCCCTAGACCCCTGTGTTCTATAAAAATAATTTGGCACATTATTAAAAGAATTTTTTATGATACAGACGCATTCTCAAGTCCCCCAGATAGTTTGCAACTTTATTAAAGAACTATAAAAAATTTTCAATTTAAAGCCAGATACCCCCTTAAATTATTGAAAAAATTTCCAAAAATTTTTCATTTTTTCAAATTTTAAAAATTACTAGAATTCATTTCAAGACTTCATAGAAGGGAGAAGGAAATGAAGCATTATTTTTTAGAGGAAACTAAAAAAATGAAGAAATTTTATAGATATTTAAAAGACGAATTACGAGTAACATTAAAGGGGGGGTTGGCCCTAACACGAGAGAAATATTTGAAAAAAAAAGAGAAGAAATATCGTATGTTTTTTATTATTTGAAATTTCGATGAATAATTTGCCTTCTTCGGGGAATTGGCCATTTTCGAATCCTTTCTCTGCCTCCGCTGACGCGAACGAATGTGCAAGTTTTATCTGTTTCGAGGGTCAAATAAGTCTTTTGGGAATATCGTAATCTGTAAAGGGTTGTAATTTTAATATTTCGTACTGCTTTTCGTAATTTATTTGTATAATTTTTCTTTTACATCGTATTATATTTACCTCTCCGGCCCCATCGCTGTTTTGTGAAAAGTAATCGAATTTTTGCGAGGGGTGGGTCGGAAGGGAGCAGGTAGTCGAAAAGGTATATGCGGAAATATTTTAACAACCGAGACGAAATAACTTTATCTGCAATGAAATTATGAAGATATTCGTAACCGTAATGAAAATGTCAAGTTGAATCGTTACGTGTGCTCTCGTTAGAAGGATTTGTGCCCTTAGGTTTCGCACCTTTGGGAACAGCGTGTTGCTTGGAGGAGTATTTAGCGTGGAAATTTCCTATTTAAGTTTTAATATATGTACTAAAGGAAGTAATTCGAGTGTAATTGGTATGGATTTTTTTTAATCGTGTTTTTTGGATTATGATTTCGCTCTTTGCTTTTTACGAGTTGATTTTTTTTTCATGTAGTTTGCTCTGTCACATTTTACGTTAGAATTTGAATCCTTATTAGTTATTTGAGACTACCGAAAGTTTTCAAACCGATTTCGTTTCAATATGAACGAAAAATATTAAAAAGCGACTAATTAAGAACGATATTTTTCAATCGCATCTGCGTTCTTTCATATCTACGCATACTTAACGAACCTCGCGCATTGAATAATTTAAACCCCTCAAAAGCCTGATTTTCTGATCCAGAGCTCGAAACTTACTTAATCAAACTAGCTTCGGAATCAATAATTCAAAAAAAATTGTTCAAGGTTTAAATACTTTATGGTATCGTTTCCCACTCGTATTTTTTCATCGTCAGTGGCCTGTTTTATATTACTTATTGTTTATTTATCGTACTCGAAGTCGAAGTACACTAGATATTAATTTTTGATGAGTGGAAAAAATCGATTTGGTAATATTTTCGAAAAGTACCTTCGGTACATCGAGTAATATTAATTTATGTAAAATACTCGACTCGACTTGTCGTTACTGAGAAGTTGAACTTGAAGTTTTATACATGTTTTTAAATGACATTCTTTTTACATTATTTATCGAAGTTCGATCATTTTTGCCCTTTTTAGGACAATTTGGTTTGGTTTCACGAAACGTTGGTAAATGTTTTATGCAGAATTTCAACGCCCTAAATTCGGTTGATTTTTCATACACGAGCTAAAATTTGAAATTTTTGAAGCCGATTGAAAAATATAGATGATTAAATTTAAGCTTTGAAAATGTTATTTCGTCTTTTTGAACAATCTGTTTTGAGACGAAACGAAAAAGGGTGAAGGGTGGGAGTGTATGTTCGCCCATCTAAATCAATACTTGGCAGATATCTGTAAAACTTGATAAAATATTCGAAATTGGGCAATATTATCGAAATTTTAGCTGTATTTTGACAAAATTCCTAAAATTTGGCAAAATTGCCCAATTTTATTGCAACCTTTGATTTATGAAAATACGATGAAAACGTGAAAAAATACACTTCTTTTGGCTGAAATTTCAATTTTTTAGAAATATTTGCTCTCGCTTTGTTCAGGCAGTATTTATATTGTTTTTTCATGTTTTTTTTTTTTTTTTTTTTTTTTTTTTTTTTTTTTTTTTTTTTTTTAATATCTGTGTGAAATCAGATTTAAAAAAATCAATTCTTGCCAACTACGAAACTGTACAGGGTGTTTCATAGCTAATGTCACTCCTGCCACTAGCCAAGTAGGCAACTCATGCTGAGCAAGGGTTGGTATGTTTGACTATCCTTAGAATTGAAGGGGCAAAACTATGTTTATTCAAAATGAAATTTTTCTGATCTTGTTCATCATTTTTGATCATTCATTCTAGTTTTTTTCATCTTGAAGTTTTTGGGGTAAGGTGATTGGAAAGCCCCAATACCTAATAAAATATCAAAAAAAAAAATTTACATTGACCTTCTATTATTATAAACTCATCTGATGTAAAAAAAAGTACTTTTTCCAATCGTGCAAACTCTAGTTTTCTATCTTGCTTAAATCAAAATTTATGTTCGTTTACTTAAAAAAGAAAAAAAAACTGAAAAAATCAACTTTTTCTATCAAATTTTATAATTTGCCCAAAGAAGTGATTTTTTCAAAGGTTTTCCTGGATATTAAACATGAATAAGTTTTGATTTAAGGATGATGGAGAGCTGGGGTCTGCACCATTGGATAGATTGTCTTTTTTACACAAGTTGGGTTTATAATAATGGTAGCTCAGTATTGAAAAAAATTAAAAATTTTACTTAAATTGAAAAAGAACTAAAAACTTTTACATTTTTTTGAATATTTTATTAGTTATTGGGGTTCCCCGATCACCTAACACAAAACGATTTCAGATGAAAAAATACTGGGAGAAATACTCCTTCCAATAGGACAACCCGCAACACTCCACCAATCATAGTCAACATTTCATGACAAATCAAAAATGATGAACAAGATTGGAACAAATTTTTTTCTCGAATAAGCATAATTTTGCCCCTTCAATTTCAAGGATAGTCAAACATATCTGCTTGTGCTCAGCATGAGTTGCCTATTTACCCAGTAGAAGGAGGGACATTGACTAAGAAACACCATGTAGAGTGTGCATTGGTTCTAATGGAGGTTGTTGATTGAAGTTCATGGGTTCTCAAAACTCTTCAAAGGAACAAATTTGAATTTTAATAAGTAATGAATTACGTATAGGTGTTTTAAAATTGTCAAAAATATATTTTTTTGACTTGGTAGTTTGTACTTGAAAAAAATATGCATTTAGGTGTCTGAAAATCTCTTTTTTTCAAAATTTTCCGCAATGTCAGTCATCGTCCTCCCCCTCCACTCCCCTCCCAAGATTTTGGATCCAGTCATATTGTTGAACCTGTTTTTCGCTATCGACTGTAAAAAGTCAAATTGAGCTAGACAGCCTCATATCTGGTGCCAGGGTAGCCAGTGTGACGTTCATGAAAGTAGCTCCCTAGTTGGAAAATTTTTAGAATTTTCTCTTTTTAAAATATCAAAATTAGTAAAATAAGGAAATTTCATTTCATTTTTTTTTTTTTTTAAATTGAG
Source organism: Pseudococcus longispinus (assembly GCA_900064475.1). Taxonomy (NCBI): domain Eukaryota; kingdom Metazoa; phylum Arthropoda; class Insecta; order Hemiptera; family Pseudococcidae; genus Pseudococcus; species Pseudococcus longispinus. The sequence continues at coordinate 4,366 of FIZU01062527.1, forward strand.
ATTTTATGAATTTAAAATGTTGCTTTCAGTGTCCTGATTACACCAAAAAGTCCCCGAACTTTACCGCAACTCCCCCAAATGTATGTAGACCCAGTCCCAAAGTGACCCTCTCGTTGTTTTTCGCTTATAACTCTTGAAATATGCGTTTAAACAAAAAAATGATCATGACTAAAATTGAAGTACGTAAAATTTGCAACAAAAAAGGTCATATTCATTTTTTTCAAAAAGTGAACGGGTGGCGCAAAAACACTCGTCAAAATGTACAGGGTGAAAAAAAATGAAAATTTCCCCCTCTCTTTTCGCGAATAGGTTATAATTTCGGGGGAGACCATGTATATGGGAATGATGACACACCTTAGACCCCAAAAATTCCCATCCCCCTCCGCTCCCCCGATGTGTCTCATATGTGGACCCTCTGAACCTCTTTTTTTTAAAAATGCTAATAACTTTTCAGTTGTGCTGAAAATAAAAAAAAAGTTCAAATAAACGTTGAAGAGCGGGAAATTTCCTACAAAACTGCTTCATTACTTTTTTTTCGAAAAGTTGACGAGTGGTGCAAAAATAAGTGTCAAAACATGCAAGGTGAAAAAAATCAAGATTTCGTTTTATTTCTCCAAATAAGATATGTCGTGTAGGAAATTTTGCTTGGTTCAACATTTATTTGAACTTTTTTTTATTTGGATCATTTCTTCATTTTCACGAATTTTGGACAATTTTTTCTAAAATAATTTTATTCGTTATTTTTTCAACTTGAATTTCATTTTTTTTGTGATATCGATACAGCCTGTAGGTATTCACATTCGTCAATTTTAAACAATTTCCATACTCTAGTTGTCATTCCATTAATCCTCGCTGAAAAACATCCCAGATACAAACACGGAGCCAGCTCTTTTACTACCTAAGGGCTAAAAAAAAAAAGTAAACCTTGTCTAAAACCCCATTCGTCAAACATATTCATATCTTCGCCCACAAAATAGGAACAGGAAACGACAAGGAAAAAACCCCAAAAACACCGGAACAAAAAAAACCTCGGGCCAAAATCTCTTACCAAATTAACTCATAAAAGAAGGAATGAATCGAGCTAATAAAATAGGCAAACTAGGTCCATCGTTAAAACGACCCGCGACTATAAAAAAAGTCTCATGCGACAACTCGGTTTTCGCAACAGCACCGAGAAAAAAAAGCGAAAAGCCACCCCGGCGCGTTATACTATCTCTTTATAAAGACACGACGACGTCGACGCGGCGGGGCTCCGGCTCCGGCGGCAACGACTCGGCACGTACACGTAAGAAGGATTAATAAAAGTCCAAGTTCGTGTAAAGGTAGGCTGGTAGGCTGAAAGGAGGAAAAAAAAGGTAGTCCGACTTGTAGAAGTACAGGAGCCACACGTGCTCGACGTACCATACGGAAATTTCATCGTGTAACCGCATGTTAGCTTACTGTAGCAAAAAAACTCCACCACGAGGGACTCTGAAGCGAAATCTGGGATGTCGAAACGGTGGAGGTTTTTTTTGCCACATCGGCGTGGAGTATTAATTCGGGAAACGATTAATGGGTACCGGAGCAATTATATCGGATAGGGTTTCGTATAAGTAGTATAAGGTGCCGAAGGAGCTGGGATAGCGGGTAGCTAAGGGGTGGTTTTTCAATTAAGCCGCGACCGCGGTGGGTCAGGCAAGCTGGGCTGGGCCAGGCCGCGTTTCTTGGTTATTATTTGTAGGGTGTACGAACACTCTGGTGTTTTACGTGTACTATATCGATCAAAAGTGAAACATTTTGTTATAAGCAGCAACTTTCAAAACACGCGTCTCGCAAGAGTCACATATTTAACGAAACGCCGGGCGCCACCGGTGGCTGGCGAGGTTTTCACAAGCTTTGGGGTGGTTTTGGGCTGGCATTTGAAGAAATTTTGGACATTTTGGGTTGAGGTAAGACGTAAGTGAGGTTTTTTGAGAAAATGCCCTCGGTGATGTTTCGTATGAGGGAGTCTACGTGATAGCTTGATTAGGATATCAATCGAACTGAACCTAAATTATAAGGTACGCTGTCCCGGGGTATTAATTTTAGAGCACTGGAAAGGGGTAGTTTGGAAAGGTAAAATAAGAAACATTTTATCTGCATCGCCCTTATTCGATGTACCCTGAACCTCTACACACGATGCCAAACCTGGCGACGACTTTGCAACAACCAAGAAATGGGGAACCGATGAAAAGAAGGAAAAAAATGGGATTATTAAAGTCGTTCAGTTGGCTAACCTGATTCCCCAGATATATAAGTTTAACTTGATTCGGCGACACAGTCCGGATAGCTCATGCGTACTGTACGCCGCACACACTGAGGAGAGAACACACAGATAGAGAGAGAGTTTACTCAACACGACGACCGAGTACGCTGTGTGTATGTGTACGTAGTGTTGAGTGGGAGTGTCTAGAATAGAATGTTTTCCGGTGGATACACGTATCTGTGGGGTATTGTTTAAAGTACACTGGAATGAGAATTGAATTTTTTTTTCGCTCTCTTTCATTTTCACGAAAGAATCCAGCGCGATTTTCGCCGTCAACCTTGTCTCGCTCGCTCGGTATCGCAGGAAATCGTGTGTATTGTTTCTAAGTGCACCTTTTTTTTCTCTCGTTGCTCCATGTAGTGTTTTTTTTTCGCACCTTGATGAATTTTTTTCTTCTGTTTTTCAATCGTGCGGTGTTTTTTTCGCCTCGACTTGTTTTTGTTGTTGATTTTTCGAAGCGATATCTCGGCACGCGAATCCAAAACAGACGTGTGTTTAACCTGTAATTTAGATATTTACATTGAAACGATTCGATTGACATTTCGTAGTGCAAAGGCCGGCCCAGATAGCCCGAACCGAGATTCGAACGTGTCGATAGGTGAGCAATTTTTTTATACTTGAAAAGGGTTTTCCTGGTGGATTTTTTTTTCGCCTTTTTTTCTGCTGTTTCGTATGTGTATTGGTATACGACGAGAGGTATTATATGTGGAGTACGTTAACAGGTGTATGGTGAAGTGTTTCCCTAAGGGTTTTTAACATTGAAACGTGCTGAGTGCTGTCAGTGCGAGGAAGTAGCGTATGAGGTATAAATTGATCGCGAGAATTACTCAATGACCGATTTCAAACCGTACGAGGGCTTTGATGGGGTAATTTTTACGTATGTTGGGGTTTGAGGAGGGATTTCTTTTCGAAAAAATGCTAAGTTTGGTGTTTCTAATTGTGCCAGTGGGATTGGTAATTGAATTAGAGGGGAGAGGGGGGATGAGACCTCGTTTTATAAGTTGGTATGCAGGTGGAGAAAAATATTTGGAGGTTTTTGTGCAATTTTTAGGAAGCTAAGTTGGTTTAAATTCGGGTTAAAATTGAAAAAAATTGGAAATTTTGTCTCGATACCAAAAAATACGAAAATTTTATATTTTTTTAGAAGGGATAGGGAGATGAGAACCCCCTGATAAAAGTTGGTGTATAGATGAAGAAAAATATTACGAGCTTTGTATGTAATTTTTAGGGCAAATTATTTTAAATTCTTGAAAAAAATTGCAAATTTGACTTGAATATCAAAAAATTTGACGATTTTATATTTTTGTAGAAGAGGTGGGGGGATGAGACCTTATTCAAGTTGGCATATCGATAAAGAAAAATATTAGGAAGTTTGTGTAATTTTCAAGAGGTCGAGTTGAATTAAATTTATATTAAAATTGAAAAAAATTGTAAATTTGTTCTCAGTACCAAAAAAATTTGAAGATTTTAAAATTTTTTTAGAAGGGTTTGGGGGATGATACCCCCCTATACAAGTTTGCATATTGATGAAGAAAAATATTAGGAGCAGTGTACCTATGCAATTTTCAGGAGGTGAAATTATTTTAAGTTTTTGAAAAAATTGCAAATTTGGCTTTAATATCAAAAAATTTTGAAGATTTTATATTTTTGTAGAAGGGGTAGGGAAATGAGACCTTCTTATTCAAGTTGGTATATCGATAAAGAAAAATATTAGGAAGTTTGTGTAATTTTCAGGAGGTCGAGTTGAATTAAATTTATATTAAAATTAAAAAAAATTGCAAATTTGGTCTCAGTACCAAAAAATTTGAAGATTTTATATTTTTGTAGAAGGGGTAGGGAAATGAGACCTTCTTATTCAAGTTGGTATATCGATAAAGAAAAATATTAGGAAGTTTGTGTAATTTTCAGGAGGTCGAGTTGAATTAAATTTATATTAAAATTAAAAAAAATTGCAAATTTGGTCTCAGTACCAAAAAATTTGAAGATTTTATATTTTTGTAGAAGGGGTAGGGGGATGAGACCCCTCTTATGTAAGTTTGCATATCGATTTTAAAAAATATTAGGAGCTTTTTATGCAATTTTCAAGAGGTCAAAGCATTTTAAATTCTTAAAAAAAATTACAAATTTGGTTTTAATATCAAAAAATTTGAATATTTTTTTTTTGTAGAAGAGGTGGGGGATGAAACCCCCTTATCTAATTAAGTTGGTATATCGATGAAGAAAAATATTGCGAAGTTGCATGCAATTTTCGAGATGTTAATTTATTCTAATCTAAATTCATATTAAAATTGAAAAAAATTACAAATTTGCCCTCAACACCAATCGAGCGCATTCGAACTAATTAGGAGGTGAATTTGGGTGGAAAAAGGTATAAAATTCGCATATAAATTACTCCACATTGCATAAGGAAACGATTAGGAAATTTTTCACCTTGGGAAGGGGCCAATTAGATGGCTGCTTTTCCCCTCTATACAGATGGAAGACCTGGTGGTCTAGATGTATAGGTAAGTCGGTTAATGAACGTGAAGTTTTTGGTGTAAAATACCTAGGTAATATGTATATTATAAAAACACTCGATATTTTTTGACCTGGTTTCATACTTTCTCTCTTTCCCCCCCTTCGCCCCGCCACCGCTGGTTGGAAAAATTCTATACGACCTCGGTGTATTATGTAAAAGCTGAATAAACCATGTGATTTGAGTATATTACCTGCGCTTTTGGTGATTATTTCTTTCATCGTAAATATGTATTTTTCTGGGTGTGCTTTTTCGAGCTCGTTATAAAGGTAATGAAGCTTTTCGAGAGAAATTTCGGTATTTTCATATTTAATACGTTTCGTTTCGTGTTTCGTGGAGAATACTGTAATCTGCGGACGAGACGAAGAGAAGGGATAATGTGGGATCTCTTTTTATCTTTTGTATGCGAACGAAGACGCTGGGTAGATTGGAAATTTCTCCATTTTTTTTCTATTTCGGAGTTGAAACCAATTGCTAATTGCTTTTTTTCGACGTTTATTAAGGTGAGGTATAAAATTAAAAAGAGTTTGGAGAAAAAACGCTGAAGGAGTCGCGAAACTTTGGCAGGTTTATTTGAAAATTTGACTTTTATAAAGTTCATCGAGCTTAAATGTCACGAATTTCAATAGATTATTTTTTCCATCGCCCTCTAGAAAAATGTAATCGTGTTTTTCGAGACGGAATAAAGTATTTTTTCGTAGTTGCGAAAAAATTCCCATCTTTGTTTCCTGGCTGCATGTTGAGAAAAATTGTATCGAAGGAATTTCGTACGTGTTGGTAACTGTTGCATCGTTTATCGTTGGTTTTTCATTTTTTTTAAAAGAAAAAATTTCGTCGAATTTTACCAACGTTGATTGTAGCAAGAAGGCTTTGTTGAGAAAACGTATTGTTATTATACGATGTCAATATTTTTTCTGGTATGTGTAGTTATAGTCGTACATAGCGATTACATTATGTACTTACAAAAGATTAGGCAATCATTGCGTACCTTTTTTCTCCATTTTGGAATGCTCGGTTTGGTCGTATAAGTATTGGAATTGGAAATAAAAATCTTCCAAGTACCCATTTTATAGAACGCTGGTGGATTTGGTTTTTTGTTTTTTTTGTTTGTTTTATGTTTTTTAAGTGGTTTGTCTCCTTCGAACGTCCTTCTCCTTCTCGCCCTTCTCCCACTTTCGAAATATTTGAAAACCCAAAGCCTTTTATGTTGGTAGACGAATTGAATAGGCTATTGTTGTTTTATAGGTTTGTTTCCCATTGTATAAATTTATTTTTCATTATATTTTCTTCCAAACTACTTCGTACAGTATACGAATGGTTAACAACTTGCAGCTTGACAATGCATTAAACATCGATAAGAATTTTTCACATGTCTACGTTAAAGAGCAATGATGCGATAATTGTGGAAAGAAATGACACCCTGTTTGCTTCCCTGGTGTAGGAGACACGTGGTTGACGATGTCTATTCGCGTGTTCTGCGTTAGGTATCTGTACTTTTACTTATCTGTTGGAAATGTCTGCGTTCTTTCGAATTAATCGCGAAGCGTCACCTTGAAATGAGCTATTTGCATTGTGATTTCTCGATTAGCGCGGCGTGTTTTGAGATTTAACACTTGCGCGATAATTTACCCTTATGTGTTTATTATTGTTATTCCGCGGTGTTGGAGAAATATTACGAGAAGTTTTTCGCATAATGAAGGAGATGTAATGCTCAGAGAAACTGTGTTTTTATATTATTACGAGACGATGGTCTTGGATTGTTAGGTATCTTTGAAGTTGGGGAGGGGCTAATTGTGGCTCTAATCAAACGTACAATTTCTAGCATGTGTAGATAAAAATACTTCAACCGTGTATCATGAACCTGTCATTTATGTGAGATTTTTGAAGTGGGAAACTACTGAGGAGGGAACTATTTATTTTAAATTTTTTAAAAAAGTGCTTAGTTGAAAAAATTGCTCATTTTGATTTTTCTAGGAATTCCAAATTTATTAGAGATTGAAAAAAATGAATACATTCGATTTCGAGCCAAACTCCAAAAAGTTTTTTAGTGAAATTACCTTCATTTAGAATTGAAAAAATTACGTAGTTTAGGAGGAAAATTTCGAAAAAAATTTGAGCATTTATTGCTGAAAGAAGCAAGTGAAAAGTTCTAACGATGATTTGGAAAAAAAGTGAAATTTAGGTATATTTTTCACATCTTATGAAAACTGATTTGTGACAAATTTGGCTCCTTCGAAATGACAGGTCAGATTTGCTCTTAATTTTGGATCAATTCATCTTGTGGATTCTTTGGTGAGCGCCTTGAAGCCACTTGCCTTTGAAAAATCCAATTTGTGGCACATATATGGATCCTTCAAAATAAAAGATAGGCCAAATATACCATCTTTCGGTCAAATAATTTTGCGAATTCTCTGGTTGAAACTTCGTAACTTTTTAAGTATTTTCGAAAATTTACAATTTTTGATATTTTCAATCCTCAAAGCTCTCGTGGCATTTTACTCCAGTTATCGTGAAAATTTTCTAAGAAGATGGAAGTACCTTACTTTGATTTTATTTTTTCGAATTGAATATTTTTGATGATAATTCGACTATAATGGCAGAATGAGCACTGGACAGGTACAATTCATGGGGAGGATGGGCTAAATTTATCGACACTTTTCATTTTGGGGGTGGCGGGAGGTCAGAAGTTGGAAAACACTCTAAAATAACTAAATGTAATATGGTTACCTAAATAACTTTGAACTTGAATTTTCAAAAAATATTTTTAAAAAAGGAAAAAAATCAGCATGGAAGTCTATGGCGTAGCCTTTCTAGCCCTTAAACGGCCATGTGGGGTATACGTATACCCCACTGACTTTTCGTGAG
>FIZU01062544.1:0-11169 GCA_900064475.1 Pseudococcus longispinus
TTCCCCCGCGTACCGCTCGGCGGCATCTTCCCCCGCGTACCGCTCGGCGGCATCTCCTACCAAAAATAAAGCAACAATCTGAACTAAAGTGATATGAAATGTGGCAACGTCGGAATTTGCCACTGGGAAATGTAACTATACACAATAGCGAAAATTCCACATAGACAGAAAAACACGAATAAAACCTAGTTAATTCCTGTTCGTTCTTTAATTAATGGTCAAATCTACTTGTGTAAAGACTTGAAACCTTTGTCAAAAAATCGAACAGGTCCATCTCCATCGCCGGATTCAGCTTCATCTTAAAATAAAAATCTCGGGTATGTACCGGTGAAAAATACACAATATTGTTTACATTGTTATCATGACTTGTAGAATTTATTGTACGTGTTGAGAATAAATAATTTAACAAACACTACGTTTCAGTTCAACAGCCATTGCAGTCGGTGATACTGAAAATGGGTACGATTTCTGATGTGGAATTTCCTACATGGGGCCTACTTCCCAAAAAAGAAACCGGAGTGCTATCTTTCTTATCTAAATATCCCAACTATGACGGTAGAGGGACTGTAATCGCGATATTTGATTCTGGAGTTGACCCCAGTGCACCAGGACTTCAGGTAATAACTTGACTACATTTTTACTAACTTCGTTTATGCTCAATGGCTCATCTTTCATCTTGGCTTAGATTACTACCGATGGCAAACCTAAAGTTATCGAAAGGTACGATTGTAGCGGTGCCGGAGATATTTGTACTGCTACTGTGGTCAAAGCGATTAATGGCGAAATCAAAGGATTATCTGGACGTACTTTGAAGGTAATTTTAGTTTATCATCATTTTTCTATTTACCTATTTTTGAACGTTAGTAATTTTGTTCGTCCGTTTGAATAGATTCCTAAAACATGGAAAAATCCCACCGGAGAATACAGGATTGGTGTACGGAATTCTTACGATATTATGAATCGATACGTTAGAGATAGAGTTCAAAAGAATAGAAAAGAAAAACGATGGGATGGTCCGCATAAAACAGTCGCAGCCCAGTGTACGCAACAAAGCCAAGAGTTTACCAAGGTACTTTCACTTGATAGTAATATTTTGAGTAAATCGCATCATTTTCAATAATTAATTATTTAAATTAGGCTTGCGAAGGTAAAGAACTCTCGAGAGACGATAAACTCATAAAAGAAGACTTGGAAAGCAAAATTGAAGCATTAAATACTTTGGATAAGAAATACAACGACCCCGGTTCAATTTATGATTTTGTTCTATTCCACGATGGAACCAATTGGAAGTAAGTAATAAGTTAAATGGTACAGAAACTCCATCACTGTCATCTAAACCGTTTCTTGGATTGTTTTAGCGCTGTAATGGATATTTCTGAGAAGGGCAACTTGGAATCGTGCACATTACTAACGGAATTTAGTGTTAATCCTCGTAGTTACGCTACATTCCCAACTGAGATACCTTCGACGTATTCTTTCAACGTTCACGATAATGGAAACATATTGGAAATGTGTATTTGCACTTGTATGTAATCTCGACCGTTTATTTTTGACACCAACATCCTGTTTTTTAAATTTATCTCGATGCATTTAAATGTTCAGCTACTCATGGTACTCACGTGGCCGCCATAACTGCCGCCCATTTCCCCGACGATCCGTCCAAAAACGGAGTAGCCCCGGGAGCTCAAATAATATCTCTCACCATAGGTAATTAAACTTTCGCACCTGATGAGGTGATGGTCGTTACGAATTAAAATTAACTTTTTATCTTATCTTATGCAGCTGATAACAGAATAGATACAATGGAGACCGGTACAGCGATGGCTCGAGCCATGATAAAAATAATGCAGAATTGTCGTAATAATAAAAAAGTTCATTTGATAAACATGAGCTATGGTGAAAGTAGTCACTTTAGTGATTCAGGGTAAGTAGCTACGTACTGATACGAAGCTTTTCCAATCCCCAAATTGGATATTTGGATCACCTGACCTTTCTTTCTCACCCTGTAGGCGAATTGGTGATCTCATGAACGAAGTAGTCGATAAATACGGAGTAGTTTGGGTAGCTGCCGGAGGCAACCATGGTCCTGCTTTATTTACCATTGGCACCCCACCGTCCATATCTTCTAATAACATAATAGGTACGATAAGCTGGAAATCTTCCATTTCTGTTTATTTCTTTTGATTGGTTCACTTTTTGGATAGGCGTCGGAGCATTCGTTTCGCCCGATATGATGTCCATTGATTACTCAATGCGTGAGAAACTACCAGCAACGTGTTATTCGTGGAGTTCACGAGGGCCTACGATGGATGGTGAACGTGGAATCTCCGTTTGTGCTCCGGGAGGTGCCATTACATCGGTACCTAATTACACTTTGAAAAATAGTGAACTTTATAATGGCACTAGTATGGCATCTCCTCATGTTTGCGGTGCTGTGGGTGAGTCCGAGTAATCAAAAATACTGCTGTTTGGACTTTGTATCATTGTAATTTATACGATGATTTTGTAGCTTGCTTAATTTCTGGATTGTTACAAAATGAAATCCCATATACTCCTTATTTCATTAAGAGAGCTTTGGAAAATACTGCCTATTTTCACGAAACATATGATTATTTCGCTCAAGGATCCGGCCTTTTACAGGTAGAATATTCTTAATGGTTAGCTTTTGTGGTGATTAAAGATCAACTATTCTCATTTGTAAATTCGAAAAACTTATCATACTAATTTGAATTTTTTTTTCATTTTAGGTTGAAAAGGCTTACGAATATTTGATCAATTACTCTAAGGAGATAGATATCCCAGTTAGGTTCCATGTAACTTGCCCAACTCAAGGTGGTAAAGGTATCCTCGTACGATCAAATCGATTATCAGATTACAGAATCTCAGTAGAGCCAATTTTCGCTAATAGCGATGAAGTTGGTGGGTATTTACAAAAAAATCGGGTTGATTAGAGCTTTTAAACCCATATCATGGGATTCTTTATCGAATATTCCTTTTTGGATAGACCCTCAAATCAAGATCAACTTCACAATGCATTTGGTATTAGTTTGCGACGCTTATTGGGTCTCCATTCCGAAATACTTCGAACTAATCAATAGTACGAGAGAATTCGCGGTTCGAGTCGATCCAACAGCTCTGTTACCCGGTGTTCATGCTGCGACGTATGTAATTCTGTGATTTTTCTATGCCAGAGTTATTTTCTCTAAACAATTATTATTTGACAGGATCAAAGCTTACGATTCGTTGAGACCGGAAAAAGGCGCCGTATTTAAAGTCGAAATAACCGTTTTGAAATACGATACTTTGCCTGACGAAGCGATCAAACCGGAGGTAAAATTCACCGATGTTTCATTCGGTCCAAATATCATCAAAAGACACTTCATCAAAGTGCCCGAAGAGGCTACTTGGGCTAGTGAGTTCCTCAATTACTAATAACATTTTTTCAATGGAATTTCAACTAAATTTGAGAATTTTCCTATGAAAAGCTATCGAAATCGAGAACCTGGCCACCTCCAAAGAGAAATCCGGTCGATTTATACTGCATTGTTCTCAAATCCGTCCTCGCAAATCATGCAACGAAGTCGATTACCGAAAGACGTTCAACGTTTATGATAAAAACGAAGCACCGCTGGGTTTGCAAGTCAAAGTAATTATAGATATTTTCAACAAACATGTCTAATTGTCCATTATCTACATTATTTATACTGGAAATATTACTTTCAGGGAGGTCTTATTTTACAAGTAACCTTGGCCAAGTTTTGGAGCAGTCTGGGCGAGATGAAGGTTAACTACAGCATACATTTTTCCGGCTGCCATCCGAATCCTACGGAAATAACGATGAATCATTCCGAAGGATTGTACAGATTCGACCTCTATCCCAGTTTACAAACCGAAGAAGTTCACATAAACGCTGTGCTTAAAAATAATGTCACTATTACAAAGTATGTTCACTGAAGACAATGCCCTATCAGTCTCTCAATCATCCTGTGATACATTTTTTTTTTCAGGTTGGTCGATTCTGTGATTAGCCCTTTGACCAGCGAACGTGATATTGTTCCGCCAAATACTATTATTTATCAGCTAGTACTGACTTATAATTTTCACATCAATAAAACCACAGATGTAACTTTGATATCACCTATTCTCAGTGATTATTTATACGAAAGTGATTTCGAATCACAGCTGTGGCTTCTTTTCGACAACAATAAACGGTACATTGCCGCCGGAGACGCTTTCCCTGAAAATGTAACTTATTTTAGATAATAATAATAGAAGATGGATGATTTTTTGATCATTTGTTCTGTTCAGTACACGGTTAAATTGGAAAAAGGTGACTACATCGTAAGACAGCACGTACGTCACGACAGAAAAGACCTGCTGGAGAAGTTATCCGATATGCCGATGTTATTGTCTCAAAAATTGGCCACATCTATCAATTTAGATGTTTATACGAGTCCGTCAAATGCCACATATGGAAAGAAGTTCAAATCGTTGACGTTGATCGGGCGTAGTCCAAACGTTGTGCCTATTTATTTGGGTACTGTGCCAAACGATAAGTAAGTTTGATGAATATTTTTAATTATTGCGATAAATTCGATATCCACGTTACGTAATTACTCGATAAAATTTCCAAACTATCTCTAAAATTATCAATGTTCTCCAAACTTAGTGAAAAAATCTAATTTTTCCTCATTTCATATTTCAGATTACCCAAATCCATCAGCCCAGGTCAATACTTGACCGGTAGCATATCATTCAGTAAAGATAAGGCCGGTAAAAAGGTGGTAAGTAGTTGAAAATTAACCTGAACAATTCGACTCAACGAGTTTTATCAATTTTATTTACAGGACTCGCACCCGATCAAATATTTCGTTTCTGAAATTGGTAAAAAGACCCAAAAACCAGCAGAACCTCCGAAATCCAAGGAGGAAGAATTCCAAGACGCCTATAAAGAATTCATGACCTCCTGGATATCTAAATACGGTTCGTAATATTGTAATTGGCCTACTCCTCGAGGCAGATTTGACGAACTGAAGAAAATATTGATTTCTTTCTTGTTCTCCTAGATCAAAATGATGAAAACGCTCGGATTTTTTACGAAAAAATGACAACCAAGCTGGCTGATCATTTGCTGATACATACAGCCATGTTGCAAAATATGGAACCCGAGAGCCAACGTTACTATCCCGGATTTCCTAAACATAGTCCGACTCGAGAACATCTATTAAAAGTGATCTCCACTGCAAATATTGTTATCAAATCGGTAAATCAAACCGAACTACTAGCTTTCATCGGATGCAAGGCCGAATCGCAGGCTGATTCGCCATCCAAACAAAAAACGTACGTATGCGATAATTTGAGTTGATATTGCGATTGATTTTGTTTTCAATTTGGTCCTTTTTGCGAAGGTTAATGAACACAAATAAAACAGCACTGATCGAAGCATTGGGACGAAAAGGATGCGCGATGGTTCAGTTTTACATTTTATTCGGCGAACTAGCCAACGACGAGGTGACCATTAATTTACAATCTATCGACGAAGTATGGCTCAATATTCTCAAATTTATCGATCCTCAAGATGTTAAAGTAAGTGTTATGCAGACCATTCAAAAAATTTTCTTTGTAATATTAAAATAGAAAATTTCTAAAATGGACGTTTTCTCAAAACAGGGATCTTCATTATTCGCGATATGGCACGCGACAGCTTACGGCCATTTTGGACGTCTGGTCAAACTACTTTTGAAACTATCCGATGATAAACCTTCGGCCGAAGTGGATGGCAGCTTGTACTGGGCTTTCAATAAACTAAAATGGGATCATTGTTACCAACTATATGGCAACAAGTTATTGGTTCATTACCCACCGAATTTCCAACAATTCTAAACGATCAAATCCACAGAGCATATTTCAAACGCGTTGGTTTCTGCTATTGCGAAGGGGACTATTCGCGAGATGCATTTATTAGCAATATACTCTTTGTAATCTTTTGTATTTGATATTACTGTGTATTGGATGTATTTTAGCATTTAAAAAAAAAGTTATCATTCTCGAAAAACAAATTGTATACAAAGCATTATAAGCTTAGAACTAAAATCGACCGGTTTTCACTTTCCAGCGTCAGACTGCGGAGCCTCGCTGAAATTTTGTTTAAAAACTAATAATGAATTGCACAAGGAAACTAGTGGAAAAATTATATTCAATAAACAATATACAAAACTGATGAGGTAATGATGAAAGTATAGAAAATGATCGTGAAACACGGGAAGTTGCCACACATCTAGACAACCTTCGGCCTAAACATCTACCTCCTTGAACTGAACCTAAAAATCAAACTAGCAAACTCGAGGCAACATGCTCATTAGCCCAAAAATATTTCTTCTGCGGTAACTGATCGTTAAACAAGTGCAATGTTACAATAAATCGATTCAGATTATCGTTTCGCACTCTTGGCGATCTGCTCTTTCAGTACCAAAATACTCTGCCTCTGTTCCGCTGGCAATACTGCAATTTGTTCATCGGTTAATTGCAATACTTGCATAATCAGGGCAGCCTGAAAAACAACCAAAGTTAGTTTCGAATATTTCTTCGAGTACCATACGAGATACATTTTGAATTTACACCCCACCTTCTCACTATCACTTCCACCAGCTGATAATATAGGAGGTTTGACTACGCTAGCGCTAGTCGCAGTAGAAGATGATCCGCTGATAGGCTGCGAAGGCCTAGAATGAGGAGGTAAAGGTCCTGGAGGCGGTGGCATCATTCTAGGCATATTGGGTGGTAAAACGGGCAAACCACCGGGTATGGGTTGCATTAGCCCTAGAGGTATATTTGGTGGTGGAATCATACCCGGAGGAGGAACCAAGCCCGGAAATGGTTGCCTCATATCAATATTGTCGGGCATTTGTTGGTTCTGTAATCGTGGATCTCTTTTGAACCTGAAATTAAACATTATTTCAGCAACATGGGAAAAATACTTTGGTCTAAAGAGCGAAATGGATCCAAATTCGACTCACATTTCAGGCTGTGGAAACGCCGGCATCGGTGGTATTCTGAGATCTTGATCGTTGAACCGATTCGTCATACTTAAATCTGGTGTACGCATGTCCATATCTTGACTAGTGACCATAGGTGGCATAGGAGGAGGTTGAATAGAAGACATACTAGTAACTGGTCCCGGTGGTTTGTTGTTAGCATTATTCCAAAACGAAGTTTTAGGATCGCTGGACGAAACAGGATGGGTATCGGAAAATGACGAAGAAGTCGAAGTTGTGTTATTTACCACCGTTGATGGAGCTGTAGTGGATAATGTCAGAACTGGAGGTATTACATTCACCGGATGTAACATAGCCTGAAAAATATATACAAATATGAGGATCCAAACCGATACTAACGAGTATTTTTTCATTAATTATACCAACCAGAGCAGACGAAGTGTCTACTACTTTCATGACAATCATTACTTGTAATAAGGCATACGCCAATTGAGGATTTTGCAATAATAATTGTCGCGATTCAGTCGGATTATTCTGCAAAATGACAAAATTGTAGACATTTTTGCTATAAAAAAATTAAAAAGTCTATTAAAATTGAATACCTGAACACAATGCTTCATTTGTTTCATTAATTCGTACATCTGTTCCGGAGGCAGCGCCGCGATAGCTTTACTAATAGCCTCTGGAGCTTTTTCCGGACTTATTGATTCGCCATAGGTACTTTCAACCTGCGTACTTTGCATTAAAGCTGTAAAATTAACCAAATTAACGTGTCGTACACATGCATTATATAGGAAATTCTTTTTACACACAAAGTTATAAACTCACATTGCATTTCGAGTCGAGATTTCTCAGTACAAGCATTATCTACTCGAAGGTTTCGTCCTGCTATTTCGTAATTATTTAGATTCCTCATCGCACTCAAAGCTGTCTCCTGATCCTTATATTCGCAAAATCCATAACCTTTCGGTTTACCAGAATCTCGATCAAATACCAATCTGTTGATAGTAACAAATGATTAATTAGAAATTGTAGAATTTCAAATATGTAAAATTTGAACCGCCAAAACTCTGTGGTAAACTCACTTGAACGAAAGTACTGGACCAACTTCGCTGAATATATCCTTCAGTTTTTCTTCAGATACTTCGTACGGTATATTACCGACTGTAAAATATAACATGAGAAGTAGTATAATCGACAAATATTAAAGATTATTACGATAAATGCCGGTATAAACATTTACTTACCGAAAACTGATCGCATAGTCTTGTCTACAATCGATTGGTCGCTCATGATGAATGTTCAACAGTCACTTTAATGTCAAAAATTAAGTCCAGAACAACAATCAAACAACAAATAACTCACTTACACGTTAAATTTGTCAGAAATTATTCAATATTGACCGCTAAATATGAAAATTGAAATTTTGTCGAAATGTAATGTAAACCATTTTTTATCATTCAACGTTTTTATAAAGATAGATTCATAAACTGGATAACGAGAATTTTTTTGAATTGGTAGGCAAAACATCAAATACCTATTAAAATTTGTTGAAAACATCAATCAGGATAAATAGTTTTTAAAGTGCTACGCTTCTGGCACACCATTAGGATTTATTTGCTTGATCATAGTTGAAAGAAACTATAGTTGCTCATTCCAGATGTAGATTTTGTAAACACGTGCTTTTTAAAATGAAAAATAAAAAACGATAAGACGAAATTTATTGAAAAGTGAAAACATTTTCTGCAAAGTGAATAACTTTTAATAACGTTAAATTTGTATTAAATTGGTATAAAACAATGGGTAAAGCAAAACGCAAGCACCACAATAAAAAAGTTTCTTTTAAAACGGTAAGATCTTTTTTTCTTTCGAAGTTAAATCGTATTATCACTACCATACCTCATTTTCATCTACAAATTCTTTCCAACTCGCAGAAACATAAACGCAGAAAGAAGATAGTAAAATTGAAATACGAAGAACCAGATGAAATGAAGCGAGCTCCTCATTCATTTGTAATTCATCGCGGAAACGTAGGAAAATATGTTTTAGAGTTGGAAAAAGATTTTCGAAGAGTTATGGACCCTTACACAGCATCTCAGTTACAAGTACAGCCATCCGATTCGTTTACACTTAAATGTTTTCTATACACTGTACTACATTCCTCGTTCATTTCAGGTTCAAAAGAAAAACACCATAAAAGATTTCGTAGCTGTGTCCAGCTTATTAAAAGTATCTCATTTGCTCATATTCACCAGTTCAGAGATTGGACCTTATTTGCGTATTGCTAGATTACCACAAGGACCAACGTTAATGTTCAGAGTACATAATTACTCGCTTGGTAGAGACGTACTATCATCTCTCAAGAAACAAATGATCAATAAAAAATTATTTTCCAATGCTCCGTTAGCGATTTTAAATAATTTTACCGGCGAAGGTTCGCATATCAAGTTGATGGCATCTGTGTTTCAAAACATGTTTCCTACCATTAATGTTACTAAAGTATGTGCAAATTGGCGTGTATGTACCTTTTGGTATGTATATTTTTACGGTCTTTACATTGATTTTATTTTTTCAGGTGAAATTATCAGATATAAGGAGATGCGTTATGTTCAATTATAATCCTGAAACGAAATTAATAGATTTTCGACATTATGCCATTAAAGCGGTTCCAGTTGGTATATCGAGAGGCGTTAAAAAAATAGTAACTAGTAAAATACCCAATCTTGCTAAGTACGAAGATATTTCCGAATTTCTTACGAAGTATGTTGAATATTTTCGAGGGGAAAAAACAAAAGAATCAGTAATTTATCGATATTTTTTTCTTTTAGACCTAGTGTAGTATCAGAAAGTGAAATGGAAGATGATCCTGTCAGTCACGTCGAAGTACCTCAAAAGTTACCTTCTAGAGGTAACGTTGTATCCCAACAATCTTCAATTAGATTGAGTGAAATAGGCCCCAGACTCACTTTACAGGTTTATACCATCAATCTCATTGGGTAATTTTGAAAAATTTCAATTATAACCCGATTTATCTCATTTTTACTTCAGTTAATTAAAGTCGAGGAAGGATTACTCAACGGCGAAGTAGTATTCCACGAATTAGTCCACAAAACGGAAAAAGAGAAACAGATCATTCGTAAAAGACTGGCAGAAAGAAGGTATTCTTATCGACCATTTTCTGTTATCAACATGATCTCGACCTTTAATCTCATGTAAACAATCCTTCTCTTTTTAGACGTCTCAAAGAGCAACGTAAAGCAGTCCAAGAAGAAAATGTACAAAAGAAACAAGAACAGAAAGACATTCATAAACAAAAATCGCTCGAAGGAATGAAACGTAAACATTTCGAAGAATCTGGCGAAGTATTAGAAAACGATGACGACATTCAATATTTTCGTGACGAAGTTGGAGCCGATCCTGACGAAGGTACTAAATCCTTTCAAATTCTTCTAGGAACTTTTTACTTTAACATTTCTTTATTTTCAGATGTTTTCGCCGCTCCATCTGGATCTGGCGAGAAAAAAGTATACGGTTGGCGTAAAAGGAAACCCGAAAGTGATACCGAAGATGGAAAAAAGAAATTCAAGAGGTTTCAACCCAGAGATGATGGCAATTATCGTACCAATAAGAAATACCAAGGAAGGGATAATATTACAAATCCACCTGACAAGAGATTCCAAGGAAAAGATGATGGTAAAAATCGACCTAAAAAGAAATTTCAAGGAAGGGATGATAACAAAAATAAAGGTAACAAGAGATTTCAAGGAAAGAATGATGGTAGAAACCAGTCCAATAAGAAATTCCAAGGAAAAAGAGAAGCCAAATTTCCAACCAATAAATTTCGAGGAAAAAACGGTGGTAAAAATCAATTCAAGAGTAAAACATCGAATACAAAACGTAAACGTTGATTGTTGTATTTATTTTTTCGTTTTTATAATTAAATAATTAAAACTCGAATCAATTTTTTTTTACTTTTCAAATTGTTTCAATGAAATTGCTCGTTGAGTGTCGAGTAAAATGTTTCTAAATGACAATTACAAAATTTTAAATATATTCTACTCGCTGAAATTTTACGTACGAATACATTTGTAATTTAATTTCATAATTTCAGGCAATTGTAATATTGGGGGGGGGGGGGGGGGGGGAAAATTTTTTAAAAATTTTTTTTTTTTTT
>FIZU01062545.1:0-28288 GCA_900064475.1 Pseudococcus longispinus
AACAAGATGTTGAAAAAAATGGACAGAGGCCGTTTTGGAAAGTCACTCCTCATATATATCTTAATAATTTTCGATCTTCAATCAAACTCTATCTCATCCAAAAAAATCATTAAATCGAACTGCGACGAGTAAATCTAGTACGAAAAATATTGAACAGTTTAAAAGACAATTACAAATATGCCAAAGAAAACGACGATGACTTTTGTAGTGGAAAATTCGATGAATCATATTTTCCAGTCACATTGTTTCGGCGAAATAAACCCACGAAAAAAACTCGTTTCGTGCACAAAGGCACAAAGACAGCTAAACAGTAACGCCCCCTATCTCGCCAAGGAAATGATTACACCAGCTACATTGAAATTATTGATAATTATTCGCATTTCACGCAGTTGAATTCTATTACACGACTCTATAAATAATTAGAGCAAGTGTAAATGTACTCGAGGTTCGATAAATAAACAAAAATCGACGTATAGTTTTTCCAACTCGAAACGCCACACCTCTTTGAAAAAAATGTTCGCCAAGAAGCCACAAAACGTCAAAAGTCGTGTTACGATGAATGAAAACTGGTACTGTGGTACATTATCAAGTTCTCCGGTTTATGGGCTAAACGAATGCTAATCTGTTTGGAATACGATCAGCGTGTTATCGATCCAGAAGTTAAATATTGAATAATAAGAGGACGCCGTCCGCGAGAAGTGCATGGGTTGAACGTTTGCCAAAAAAATTCACTAGTAACAATCGAGCAGACTTGTTAATTGTCTGTAACTTCCCGATGGATCATAATAAACTATTGAAATGTATTAATTCGGTATTTTTTTTGCTAAATGCTCCAAAAAAAATTATATCATTTTTATTTTTATTTTTTTAAGCCATCTATCGTCGATTGAAAGATTTCCTCTCTGGGAGTAAAATTTTTGCAACACTTTCGCTAATTCAAAACTTCCAACACGTGATACATTTCACACATACGAATGCATTAGGAAAAAAAACTGCACAGCAGCATTGTTATCTTATCAGCAAACCCATCACATTTGCTTTTCAACCGTATTCCAAACAGATCGTTTTACTGCGCGAAACCTTACAAAATAGTGGAATGTTTACGAGAGAGAAAATAAATAAAAGAAAAAAAGCTCTTTGAGCGAAAAAAAATTTCGTCGTTTCTAAGGAAACCATCATTAGATAACTAAAATTTACCGGATTTCCGTTTTCCTTGATTAATTCCTCGGTCGGGTTTACAACAAATGTATGCAAAAGAGAGATAGAGAGAAAGAGAAGAAAAAAAATAGCGTGAAATTGTCTAGTATAACAGAACTCGGTTATCGTAATTTTATAGTCGTCGTCGTCGGAGTCATTAAAATCCACGATACGCTGGAATTCCCCATTAACGATCGTTATATTACTAGTACAACTTTAACGTAAGGTAAGCGTTTGGAAATTGTATACGTATGGCAAATTTCAGATTTAGAAGAACTAGCAAATCGTGTCTGAGAAGCTCGAAATGGAAATTTACGCGATGTTACGTAATCCGCAGACGGCCATTTTTTTCGAACTTTCACATGGCTTATTGGGATCCCATTCGAAGACCTAAGCAAAGTTGGCAATTAATCAGGTCGTTGTCTAGATTCATGCGATAGGCATTTTACGTGATCGGCGTTCGACTTCGCTATGGAATATTTTACTCGGATCATTTTCAAAATGAAAATTCCATTCAGATGGATGACCAAACGATACGATGAGTAATCACGAACGAATTCGTTGCCGGAAGTGAGCCTGGGTCTAGAACCTTCGTTCTATCGAACTTGCAAACAGAGAAAAACATAGACTTTGCATCGTAACCCTCTGGCATGTAATCTGTGTCACATGAAGAGTCATTTTTCAACCGAATGCGTTCGTTTGAACATTAATGAAATGGGACAAACTGATGAGAAAGAAATAAAAACGTCGAAGAAGTCAAACGAACGTCGAACCGTAGAAAAAAGCTTTCCAAGATCTGATTTGTATGGAATGATCGCCATAGAAGAGGACGAGGGATTGAAAACGATGGTCAAATGTTCGCAAAACCACTCCTGATACTTCCTGCGAACAAATTTCTAATCACTAGACATAAATAAATTACGAGAAAGAAAATCGAAAGAACCAAACCAACGAAATAAGTCTGACGAACAAAAAAAAACGACCATAAAAATAAATCAAATATCAAACAGAAACATATTTTAGATCACTGTACAATCTTTTATAAAAGCTGTAAAAAAAACGAGGAGCACCTGTTTATAGTCACGCACATTTGGATACGAAAATACATACGTATGTACCTGGTGACTCGACGAAATTAACGCCATTAATAATAGAAAAAAAATCTTTGGTTCGAAAATACTAGCTAAATCCTTAGAAACGACGAAATTCTATACATATATGTATTTTAACGTAGTCGAACTACGAAACGAGTCGATTTTTGAAAAAATAATTAAACATGGGCGAAAAAAAATGAATCTTAAAATAGACGGTTTAGTACCACTAACGATAAATCCGAGACACAGTTTGTTTAAACAGAGTTACTATAAAAATGCTCGATAACATTTTTTTTTTTTTTAAAGATAACGTCAGCGTAAAACAGCGATTTAAAGCCGAAAAATAAGTCACGGTTTTAAAATATCCAACAGAAGACGAAAACGGAAAAAAATCAATAAATTAAAATCACGAAAGAGATTAAATCCCGATCGATCGTCGAAGTCGAACGATTAAGTGACGTAAGTCTACACATACACACACACTGGGTAACGAATTAGGAGAAATTTTTTTCTTTCGTCCTACAAAAGAACACGCCATCGTTTTAAATAAAAATCCCGAGTAGATAAGTTCTTAAAATGAATAAATGAATTTTGTACTTAGCACATATGCCTTCGAAAGGTATAGATATTTAGCGAGAGCATACTCTCAGGTCGGAGGTTGATTATTATTATTCGGGTGTTTTTTCTTAATATGTATAACCATGTTACCCTTTTGGTGACATTTCTGAGGGCAATACGGGCAATGAAACATTGGTTCCTTACCGCATTCCAGTCGTCTGTGCATCGCCAAACCTCTACTGTATTTGTACCTTTTACCGCAACGGTCGCATTCCCAGCGCGATTCTTGTTTAGAACGATCACGATGCTTGCGAACTGATGTAGGATCCAAAGGATGCGGATACAGGCCGGGAATATGCTCGAATCTGCGTTCTTCTTCGTTCCAATTCATGGCGGCTTGTCGATATAGAATGTATTCGGCCAGCAGCGTCCTTCGTTGATAATCAGCCCACGATGCATCCGATACTATAACAGGAGGACGTATTATTTCTACAAAAATAAACATCGATACAGCATTTAGCCATAGAATCAACCTTAAGGCATTTCCGTAGCCCAATGTGCGCCAAGCCGAGCTAAGTGTTTGATTAAAAGCCAATATACAACTTATAAGAAGCGATAAAAGCATAAAAAAAAGTTAACTTATACAAAGGAAGATGTAAAGGATTCGAAAAAAATAATGGAAATAACAAACGTACGAGTATATACGATAATCAACGAAATAAAAACAAAAAATTATTCGAATCACCGCGTATATTTAACGCTACTAAACTACATAATGGAGAAAATCTTATGTACTAAAAAATTGGCTCTCGCCGGAGCGGCTGGTTTTGCAACCATTTCGGCAACACCTCGAGATCACGTTCCCCATTAGAAGCTACTTCAAAACTACAGATTTTTCGTCAAGCTAAGCTCTTCTCGATCTTGCGGCTGTGATTTCTAAATCAAAATACCTACGCATTACAGTAAATAACAAAGCTTTCGTGCTTCTTCCAAGAAACTAAAATGCAAATAAAAATAAACAGGCCAGAATGGGAACTGAAAAGCAATCATAATTAAATTTTTTTACATTTACCGAAATCGGCGGATAAAATTTTCAAAACACTTACTCAGATAACGACGAATAAACACGTGAATGGATTTTCCTCACCTTAATCGGATGCAGCAAAAGCAACACAAACACCATAATAGATGAGGGAGTAGACGCTCGTATCACGATACTGATAAAGGTACCATTAGCTGTCGCATAATTGCACCGTAACGTCATACTTTTCAAAGAAAATCATATTCTAACATACACCGAGTTAGTTCATATTTCATTACAATCGATGATAAAACTCTACCGTATCAAAAAATACAACAATACTGTAAATTACGCATTAATCACTCTTCTCCTTCGTTTGTTATGTTGTGCACTTGGTAATAATATGCACTTATTAATTTTATTTTGTTTACAAACCCATCATTTGTATCATTTTATCTAGGTGAGTTTTTTTTCGGCGGTCAAAAATGCCAATTCTTCGCCATGCAATGTGTATGTGCTTGAAACGAGCGAAAATTTACAAACACCAATTCGTTGTTGAAAAAAAACACCCACATAATGAAATATTTTCGAACACGCGATTATCACACGAAAATGTTATTGGTAATATGTGTTTCGTACGAATACTTTTCAAATTATAACCAAAATATAGCGATTTTAAAGGATACTAGATTTATAATAAATACGGAAATGACACTACGAACGATAATTTTTACAAAGCAATTGAGAATTTGAAACAGTAAACAAATAACAAGTCGAAATTAAAAAGAAATTGCATCACAGAAACAAAACATAAACACTGATTTTTCACATGCCTTTGGTATTTACGTTAATTATCAAATGTATCGAACTTTACAAATTAATATTTGAGACTGAGAAAATTTTCACACATTAAATTTTAGAAAACGTTATTTCTTCATCGCACACAAAGGTTTCAACAACATGTAACGCTTTAATTATGTTGAAAAAAAATGAAAAAGAAATGGGAAGGGGAAAACGAAAACAAAAGTCTTGTCCACAAATTTCCAGACCAATCGAAAATGATCAAAATTTTACAAAATTATAGGCCTATTACAAGGTTACAGATTACGGAAAATAATTTTACCAATTGTGTGAAAAATGTTTCAAAAGTAATAGGTAAAATGCAATCTCGTTTTTTTTCGGAACCCCAGCGAAATGGATTTTAAAATTAACACCACATATTCATTGTTTTATCTTTAATGTAAATAAATTATTATTATTACGTTTCTAATTATGACTGAATTTTAATGATTTAAAATTATAAATTCACAAGTAGGAGAAAATTTTTTACTGTCATAAAAATTGCGAAGGTCGATGAAACAACAAGGTTGGATTTGTGAAACACAAATAAGTGCATTCGTTATTTTCCAATGTTCTATTTATTTTTCATGGAAAATTGAAAGTTATATTTCGTACTTTACGTATTTTTTTCTTTTTAAGCGGAGAAAAATTATGAAAAGAAACGAGTTGATCAATTTTGCTCTTTTCAACTCCACTAAAAATAGCGAAAGTTTCATGAAGTACGCAAAATAGATTGTGTTTGGCGGGAATAGGACGCCATTTCTGAATTTAATTTCAAGAATTTTGATGTCTTTTATTTACGTTTGTTAATAATTATAATTATCATTTATTTCATTCAAAAACAGTTTCCGAATTTATTAGGTTTTAAAAGTATCAAACAATTTGTTTTTCATGGTTTAATTATTCAATATGAAAAGTAAGCTTGAAAGGATATTTCTTTAGTATGTATTGGTATTTTGTTCATTCTCATTAGAAACACAAAACACGAAAAAGGTCACTAAGTGCTCGCATATTTCATTTCAATTCGGGTGTTTTTGTAATTTCCATATTAGATGACTCAAAAGCCGGACAAGATAATTTGGACTTTGGATTTGAAAATATTTCAATTCGTTAATAAACAGTATATTTGTGTTCTGTGTTTTCGTGACCGGTTTACATTTACAATAATTGTTCAAAAAGACAAATTTTGGATAGGAAATGAGTGAAACACTTCGGTAAGTAAAAAAGAATGATCGTAAGGATAATATGTAAGTTTTTTTGCATTCAAAATTCAAGTACTCAGCGGTGAAGTATCACTATCTGTATCATCAGTCAGTGAATTCTCAAATTAACAGTTACGATTCATGAAGTTTCAATTATACGAAACAAACACTATTGTAATTGTACAGTTGATCAGATTGATTTTAGCTACTATATAATTATAATTGAAAACAAATCGTTCCAAGTCTCGCGTGATTTTGGTAATTTAGTTCAAAAATCCTTTAGCCTGGAGTGTGATATTGTATTTTATCAACCGGCAATTCGTTGGTTTAATAACTACTGCAATTCAGTGAATTATGAACCGCATACGGAATGATTTCTGAATATTTACTGATTTACGGTTCGTAGTAGATGAAATTTGTATTCTACGGTTGTTTTCGAATAATGATGGATGTTACAAATCCATAATTTCGAATCATCAAATCGATTATGTTTCACTGAAGGATTTTATCGTCGTGTTATTTCCGTCACTCCGGCTGTTTTTCTCTTCTTTACGTAAAATCTTCAGTTCTTCACTCTATTAATCTGCGAAATATCGGTTTTTTCTTAGTAAAACCAGAAATGTGATTTTCTTTTTAGATTATTTGAAATAATATTATTATTAGAATGTACAAAGTTCTGAACTGATGCCGGTTTGACTAAAAAAAAGTAAAAAACGTTTTTTTAACCTTCGTAGGTCGTCAATGTCAAGGCATTGGTTTGCGACATGAGAACCGCGGAGGCCATTTTTCATAAAAGTAGGCTTGTGGTTCAAACTTCAAAATCAAAGTTTTGGAAGTTTTTTCGAACTAAAATTTTATTTTGTTATTTAATTGTTGAAAAATTTTCTGTTGTATTTAAATTATTTCAAGATACACAGTTTTTTATTTGAGAAAATTAATTTTTTCCGTATCGAAACGTGTTTACAGATGTGCAACACTTTAAGCGGCAATCCGCAACCGTATGTATGCTGCAACTGAAATATTTCCCAAAAACTGACAATAATCGAAGAAAATCAATCAGAACGAGTGAAATTTGCGCCGAATTCGACTTAATTTGTGCGGTAATTGGCGAAATCACGAGAGTTGGTCACCGGCGTTAGATAGATTTATGTGGTTGCTCGGGGAGCAATTGATATAACACTCCGTTTTCTGTAAACTCAATAGTTTCAACTGTAATTGCCGACGAACGGTTACATTTATTCTAATAATATGAATAATATGAACGTAGATTATGTCACTTTGCACTGTCGATCTGTTCTGAACGATTTCTCGAATCAGTTCCTAAATGAAGAATTCTCCGACTGTGTATTAAACGCCGAAGGTAGAAGTTTGAAAGTTCATAAGGCAATGCTGTGTGCTCAAAGTTCCTTTTTAGAAGTAAGTGTACTTTTCATTGGTATTACAGTAATATTTGCGAGTATTCGAATTGATCTTTACGCTATGTTCTGTTTGACAGAAAATGATCCTGGAACATCAGAATATCGGCGACTTATGTTTCATCATAGAAGGAGTATCGTTCGACGATTTAAAATCAGTGGTGCAATTCATGTACAATGGGTCTGCCAAATTATATAAACAGAATTTTGGCTCGTTTTTAGTAGTCGCCGAATTACTCGGAGTAAAATGGCTGGATCGTGTACAAATTCTCAACGATGCCGAATCGTCGCAAGTAATTACAACCGTTTCTGAGCCAGACCAAGTCGTTAAACCGACCAATTATGAAACACAACCGATTCCTGTCTTCAAAGATCTCACCAATTGTTTGGATACGAAAGGAATTAAACGTAAGAAGCATATGAAAAGTAAAAAGCACTGTAAGCGGTCCAAATGTACGAAAGAGGATCACAAAAACGATCGTAGAAAACATAAAGTCAACCATACCTTCAGACATGCCGATCATCGAGAAAAAGGTTCCAGTAAAGAAACTCATTTGGCTGATATGGATGAAAATACATTTTGTACGGCTTTAGGACTGAAGAAGAATGAATTACAATCGCGAGAAAACTTTAAACCGGACATTGTATGTAAGACCGATGCTAAAATTTTTTCTAGAAATAAAACAGTTCCTCCGTTGATCAAAATTAATCGCGAAATTAAGTCTACCGTCGAAAGTTACGAAACGCGAGACTCTAATATGTTCGTATCCGAAATTAATACTGTTTATATCGAGGATAAAAATTTATCATTTTTTAATATCGGTGCTAATGAATTATGCATTCGCGAAAATAATATCGAAATCGAATGCGATGTGTTAGACGCGTCTACCTCTCAGTTCGTTATTGATAAAGGGCCTGTTGCAAATATCGTCGAATTGAGAGAGGGTGAGTTATTCATTTTTTAGTAATTTTAGCCAATTTTTGGCAGTTCTCTTTGCTTTTTACGGTTTAACTAATCGAGATCTTGTTTTGTCTGTTACAGAAAATATAATTCAGGCTGAATTTGTTGATATAAATCAAGGTAGGCCCCGAGGGGTTCTGTTTTAAGCATGAATTTCAACTGGTAACGATGTCATGACCTGTTCTTCAAAATACGATTTACCAATTTGATGAAATGGTTTTAATGTCTGAACGTTTTCATGTCGAAATCATTTTTAAAGTGTTTCATTCTCGGAATGACTAAACGTTTTGAAATAGTTTTATTATGTAATTCTCTATGTATGATGTGCATTTTGATTCGTCGTTTGTTTGGATTTGGGGAGCCTCTCCTATTTAGGAATTCTATAAAATGTGACTTTGCATTTTGACATTGAAATTGCATTTTTTTTTATGCAATGGAATTGTTTACGAACATGTTTTGATATTTTGAAATGGTCTTCTTGTTTTTTACGTAAAATTCCATGTATTGAAATTTTCTGTTTGCAACTTGCTTATATGTGTTTTGATTTATCGTTTATTAAGAATTGAAAAGCTGCAGCAAAAGTCTTTCCGCCTTTATGAAATTTTTGTAATCTTTATTTATAAATTCGAGGAATTTATTAGAAATACTGAAAATAAGGGTTTTACTACCAATTTCAAATTTTTGGTTCTAATTTATACTTAGTGTAGAAAAAATTGACTAGTTTTCCAGAGATATCAATTGTTGATTGTTGCTATTTTACAACTTTGAATAATTTAATGGTAAAGGTCATTACATCGTTATCTAGTTATTACTTTAAGTACATATTGCTAGAAGATATTTTATGCACTTTTTCTTGAAAGAAGACCTACATTGGAACTCGACAAGGGAATAATCAACACGGTTCAACGGAGGTTTGTGGTCGTACTGTTAGTTTTAGAATACTGACATTAGTTTTACTTATCTTCAGCCTAATTTTTCGACGAAAAAATCTTCGAATTTTTGAAATTACTGGGCTTCTGAGAATTTGAAACAAACAAAAATCAGAATTTACAGCAGTTGAATAATATTTTTCATATTGCATTTTTTTCAATATTTAAAAAAAAAATTGAATTGAATATTGGGGATCTATTACTAATTTATTGATAACACGAATTTTTCTGTTTAGTTTTTCACATCAGATTTCGATTGTTAAAGTTGAGTTTTAAAAACTTATCTCGAAAAATTTGGCTCACGAAGTAATAAATTGCAATTTAAATTACGACAACGAAATACTACGATACGATCTTTATTTCAGCCCAGCGGATTATGCGATTATTTATTTTATTATCAAATTAGATGTATGTAAAACGTAATTTAACCAGGCGAAGGTTAATATATAGCATTTTGATTATCTATCAAAAGAGTCGGCATATCAAGGAAATGAGTCGTCATCTCTGTGTTCGAAAATTCCAATTAGTCATATTTTTTGAAACGATTCAGTACTTCGTTTTTTAGATGCGTGTGTTATCGTAATCCGACATTTTGATGAATTGTTTGCATATCTTTTAAATTTTTCATCGCCCGAATTTCTGTCATCGAGTTATTATTTTATTGGTTTTTATTCGTATTCGAAATCATAAGAATTTCTTCGAGATGTTGATATCACTAATCATATTTGGCGAAATGTCCCTGATGATGAGTACGAAATTTTTTCGTAGAAGTACGAATCATTGTTGAATAATTTGTATGTTACGACGTTCACATTTATGTTTCGTATTATATTATTCAGAATTGTATTTCGTCCATATTGGCTTCTGCTACGAACATTTTTTCGTGAAAATACGTCTCATATTTTTCTAGAATATGTTCGTATTTCGATCTTAGCTGCTTTTTTCATTCGATTATTAATTCTAGGATTTTTGTTGATTTTATCCATAATCAATCGCTTCTTTTTTTATAATGCTCAGTTGATCTGGTCTTTTGATACTTCGTTCATATTTTGGTATCAATTCGTATTTACAATTTTTTTTAAAGACATGGTTCTATGTCTCAAATTTCTTGAAGAATCGATAGATGTCGGTTCTACCTTTCTCTCTAAAATCGAAGTTTCTGTTTATGGGACATTTGAAGTTCTCACTTTTCAGGATCGAGATTTTACGTATCTCCGTCGCTTTTTTCGAATATGTTATGTCTCTTGTGTACCATAATGCTTATATATTCAATATTTCTGACCTCCACAGCCCTAATCGTTTATAAGATCGCTGCAATTTTTCAAAAGCCTTTGCATTTTTCAGAATCTGATTACTCATTTCATTTATATTCCCTGAAAGTCTGAATTCATTTCAATAATGAATTTTTACACGAAACCTGCGTTTGTAATATTTGCTACGCCTTCGAGTGAAAACTTATGCCAAGTTTTAGTGACGTAATGGAATATTAATCCAAAGTTGGAACATCTTACGTACTATTAGGATAGCTTTAGATATACTTACTATATTTAGAAGCTGCCATTATACAGTATAGTTGAACAGAATGAATACGTTACAAATTAGTTTTCGAACTCGCAGCAGGTGGGATAATTTATTAGATTCCTTGTTTGCATCGAGGGCAGTTTTTGTTTGTAATTAGAATTTTTTTTAAAATTGGTGCTTTTTTGAAATTTTTTAATTGAAAAAATTTCATAGATGCGGAATAACAAATGTGAAAGGATTTGTCCATTTACAATGAAGCAAATACAGATGAATTGATTAAAGAGCTACTAGTTTGTGGTTGATTGGAGTTGATGGGGGGGGGGGATTTTTGGTGGAGACTGTTATTTTAAAAATTGGTTTACTAAAATGTATCAATGGTGTTTTAGCCAAGTTTGTCAAAAGTAAAAAAGTATCATGTTTTTTCGACGTCATAAATTATTTCATTGAAGCTCTCTGTATTCGTTCTGTTCACTTTTTAATTAATAATTTATGTTTTTTTTGTGCTACGAGAAGTATCAACATCGTGTTAACGACTTAGGATACCATTTCTGTGATTATTTTTCTCTCTGATTGGAAAAGAAGGTCGCCTCATTGTTTTTCATACTTTATACCAGTCAAAATGTTGCTTAGCCATATAATGTTTTAATATTTTAGTAATAGCTGCCCTCCCCCTCTCTTTCATTTACTCATTTTGAAGCAGTTTATACTTCTCAAAAAGAAGATATGAAGGTAAAGTGATGTGTAAAATTTGGAAAAATTGTTCAAAATTTTAATCAACCCGAGAAATATTATTAGATGACGTGAATTTTCAGAAGGTTTAATTGAATGAAAAAATGTATCGGCAATATTACTTACCTATTCCTTAACCATTATGAATTTTAACAAACTAATAATTAATTGGCTTGCTCTAAAAAATGTAAAAAAAAATTACTACAAAAGCTCATCTAAACTGACATGGTGTTTACCAGGTAGTAAAAGTAGTGAAAAAAACGAAAAATTGAATCGAATTCAACTGAAATGAAGAAATTTCAATTTTTGAATGTTTTTTTTTTGGAAAAATTTTCGCCTTCGTTTCATTGGGGCACCATGCATTTCCTCATTTTGATGATAGTTACCTATTTTGTTGAATTTTACATGAAATCCTTTTTTTTTTCATGAAGACACCCCCTCCCCCCTGAAAGACAATCTTGCTACACTACTGCATTATGAAATTTTTGAAGAGACATTTTTCCTAAAATGAAAAACGGGTCATTTAGTCATATCTCTTGTAAGTTTTTGACTGCCAGTCCGGCCCTGATTCAAGTCATTTTTGATGGAGTTGTCTTTAGAAAGTTTTTTGAAAAGTAGTGGAAAAGAAGTGATTTTTGAAAAAAAAATACAGATAAACACCATGGAACTGTTATGAACTTTAATAAACTAATATCAATTGGCTTGGTTTAGAAAATGAAAAAAAAAAACAGTTTTCTTTCGCTTAGGATTAAAAAATTCAATGCTCAATATTTGTAACTGGAATTTGAAAAAAAGAAAAACTCATCTAAGCTGACCAAAAAAACGACCCGTTCGAAATTCTAAAAATTAAGATTTGGTATCATTAAGTGGCTAATTTTTAACATTAAGAATTTACAACAAAAAAAAAGATGAAATGAAGAAATATATTTGTAATAAAAGTGACCCATGAATTTAGGTATGCATAGAAGGAGAGAAAAAAAGTAGAAAATGTAAGAAGCAAGAAGGGGGTGTCTAACGTTGCAAACCCTACAGAACTTCTTGAGATTACATTCTCGTTGAACTCCTGCTAAATTCTTGCTTTTTTGCTTGTCAATCATGTTAAGCACTCTGAAGACACGAATCTGAAAACCGAATAAAATTCAAAATCATGTTCTAATTCAATCAAATTTTCTAAATTTTGAATCACATTTTAATCAACGAACTCGTGAAATTAGTAAAAATGTTATGAAAGGTTACTATTTTGATTCAATTCTTTTCCATGGTGTCTAACAGATCATAGAAGTCATGAAACTCATGGAAAAGTCATCGATTTCTAAAAAGGGGTCGTAGAAATGATGGAAAAATCATGAAACATTCTCCTAAGGATGTTACATAATTCTGAAAAAAGTGCTGAATTTGGATATTTTGTTAGGCACTGTATAGTGTATATTATTCCGAACGAAAAAATAAAAACCATTCGAGGAGTGGATATCAGCATTTAAACAAAATGTAAAAAAAAGTCATGGAGAAGTTACGGATTTCCCCAAAAAAATTCAGTGGAGACCCTGTTTTCGAAAAATTTCCAAATTTATAATTACTGTTCAAAAATCATGGGAAAATGACTTTTCTTGGCTAACCAAAATCCTATTTTATTCTTTTTACTCTAATTTTGGTAAAACAGGAGAAAAAAGAGTGATTAGCAATCATAAATTGATGAATTTAGTTCAAATATCATCGAAAGAGTCACAAGATGAATTAATTTTGAGGTTTTGTTAGGTACATGATTTATAGAACATTAATTAAAAACCTTTAACCGTTAAGTAATTTCAGTTCAGCTTACCTACAGCGTATTTTTCCATTTCAAAAATCCATAATTTCTCGTTTATCACTAATGAACAATTTGCGTTTTTATTCAACACTAATTTATTCAGTTTTTAAGAACCATTTTGATATGATATTTCAACTTCTGGAAATTTCAAACTTGTGGTGTAAACTGTGTCGTCCAAAATGTTTCTATCGATGTATGAATAAGTTGGTATTTTTTTTTTTTTTTTATTCTAGTAGACAGTTAGACACCCTAAACTTGACAAAATAAATTATGATTTTGAATACTTGAGTAATATTTGAAACAAAGATTTTGACAAAATTTAAAACATTGAGATTGAAAAAATTCGCATAAAATAAGTTCTTCTTTCATCGCTGTTGTGGACTTCTCGTAGTAATTTTTTTTACAGGATTACGATCACCGGTGGATGGATTGATGGAATTTCCAGGTAATCGAGAAAAAGTGCATAAAAGTGCATAAAGGTTTCAAAAGTTCCAAGTTTTTTTTTGGAAAAATTACGAAATTAAAAACAACGAAAGTGAAAAAGTAAATTGCATTCTCTAAATTGTTATTATAAATGATGAGCAGTCACTTAACATCCGTCACCATTCGGGGTTTCTTTTTGTAAAACATTCCTGAAATTATTTTATTTCTCAAAATTTAAATAACAAAATCGAATATTCTTACCAAAAAAAGAACATTTTTTCCCATTTCGTTTTTGTATTAGTTTCTGATCAAATTTTATGAACTTATGCTGAGAAAAAAATGACTAAATTCAATTTTGATATTAAAAGGACTTCATAATTGAAAAATTTTTATTTTTAAAATATGATTACTATAAAATTGATTTGATAATATTTCATTTCACTGATTCGATTATTTCAATGATTGAAACCTTTACAATGCGTCTTCTAGCAATTTTAATGTTTAAGATTTTATGCATGCATGCGCCAAAATAAGCTTTTTATCACAATTTGTGCCTTGATAAAACGAAAAATCAAGGCACCACCGATAAATTCGTATTGTGAACGAATATTTATTATTTACATAGATTGACGAAGTTGACGATTTCCAATTACGTGATGCGAAAAAGTATCTTTAAAAACAAAACCGTTCGTAGTGAACTGAGACCACATTTCGTTTTTGCGACTACCAAGAACAGTTACCATTTAACTACATTGTGATGCCATTTCTGTTGAATTGTGTTTTTTGAAGTCTTAGTTTAAGATTTTATACATATTTCGGTTTACCGTTGATATTTGTAATCAATTGGTTATTTTAAAAATTAAATTAGTGGTGTAAAAATACGTACTTACTATCTACGTATAAAGCTTATTTTCAAGACTACATAATTATTGGTGAGTATTTTGCGCAAAGCTTATGTAATATTTTAAGTTAGATAAATTAGGTATCTATTTTTAAGGTATACGTAGTACATAGTTAGGGACTGTCGGGCATTTGTAGGATTTTTTCGCGTATCGATAAGGTCCTCGTGTCCG
This sequence comes from Pseudococcus longispinus, assembly GCA_900064475.1. Lineage (NCBI taxonomy): Eukaryota > Metazoa > Arthropoda > Insecta > Hemiptera > Pseudococcidae > Pseudococcus > Pseudococcus longispinus. The sequence continues at coordinate 14,771 of FIZU01062545.1, forward strand.
ATAGAGCACGTTCAACGTGCTCACATTTTTTTTCATTTTTTTTTGTCGTAGTAAGCAGGCTCGGGATCTTGCTCGAAAATTTTTGGTTCCTTTTTTGATGAATTATCTGCCGAATGTGCATTGATTTGGAAATTATTCTCAAACGATTTCTTTCTTTCGGCCGAGATCTCGAGACTGGGTGGCGGTGGGCAGAAGTGGTTCCATGTGGAGCCATGAGAAATAATTCGAACGAGATTTAAATCGTTCGACTTATTTCATTTAGAACGAGTCGAACCTGTAAGTTATTCTCAGCAGGATATCGACTCTTTCTTTTATAGGATATTTTTAATGAATTTACTTAGTTAGTTGATTTTCTACTATATTTCTTGCTAATTTTTATCTTTTGTTTTGTTGCAGAATGAAGATCGAATGGGATGAATAATTTCAGTCAATGATTAATATCGAAGTTGATTTTTTTTTAAAATAAATGAAATATTGATTTTTTTCAATTTTTTGGGGAAAGGGAAGACGGTTGTAATGGTTTTGAGTCATAAATCTAAGAAAATAATTTTTTTCCTCTTCGAGGTAGTCAAAATAATTTAATTCATACCATATGTATTTCTTTGAATTGATATTCTACAAATTTGTATTGCCTCGTTGTAAATTTTTTAGCCTTCATATTTTGACAATTTCTAATCATTTAGGTGGATTAGTTGAATTTTCAAAATTTTTATTGAGGGTATTTTTCCAAGATTGTCATTCTATCAATTTTATAAAATTTTAATAACATTTAATCTGAATTTTATCAAATTTTTCTGGTTTGCTGATGTCTTTCTGCTTTTACAATTTTTTCAATGCCCCATAATTTCCTTATAAATCTATCTTTCATTTTTTGGGGAGGCTATCAAATTTTGCTGATGTGTATTCACTCTCCATTCTCATGAAGTATGACAATTATTAGGTAAATTTTAAAAAGTGAGTGAGGAAATGAAAATTTCTGTTCATACACCTTTTTACAAGAGGTTACTTTCATTAATTTTTCGATTTGAAAGGTACCAGTGTGGGATTTTCCATTTTCATCACATTTGGGAGGAGGTGTTCTTGAGATTCTTCGTTCAACTTCCTTGTGACACTTTTATCTATATCACTCGACCATTTGAATTACACGAAAAGTGTTGGATTTCCGCGACTTTTGAGGAATCGAATGTTTGATTGAGAAGTAAAACGTAAAGTTTTTTGATGACAACGACATGGTTGAATCGAAAACGAAATTTCGTAATGTCAACACGCGATTCTCGGTTTCCTGGCCCTTCCCTTTCTCTTGGCATCAATTTTCGGAGAAAAATTCGTCATTGAAACTTCGCCAATCTGTTGCAAAACAGTGATGGGGCGATTCGTGAAAAAATCTGGTTTGATTTGAGGATTACCAATAACCAAATGGCTGATTCAAAATTACTGATTCAATTCTAACCTTTCGATTATTTTTTTTCACGAAAATTAATGATAACCTAACTCGTAAAAAGGTTTTTGATGTGGTTCCTAATTCACCCGAGTGTATTATTCCCTCTCCCCCCTCCAAGTACCAAAAACGAATCTCTTAGTTGAGATTCGTTGGTGGTTGGGAATCCAATTCAAATCGCCCCATCGCTGGTTAAAATTTAGTTAGAATTTGAAAATTTTATATTTCGGGAGATTCGCGCGACGAGCTGTACCACCTTTCGCGAAAAGGGGTTTTAATTTTCTCGCTTTGTTTTTTTTTCGCTTTTTCCGGCGATTGTTACAGGTGAAGAAGACTCGTCATCGTATTCCGACTCCACCACCCGCGAAAGCGTGACCAGTGCCGGAGGACTGTATTCGGAAGCGATGGGTGCAACCAGCTCCAGCACCAGTGCACCACCATCGTCGACTGGAGGTGTGCGAAAATCGTCTAGACCATGTCGCAAAAAAACATGTTCGGCGTTCGTCGAGTCTGCGGCGACGACCACTACGATGGCTAAGAAAACCAACGGCATGACCATCGATAAAACGTACCTGGAAGGATCGACTTTGTTCTGGTGTGACGTTTGTCAAAGAACCTATCACACGAAAACCGGACTTAATCAACATAAACGTTACGAATGCTGCAAAGAACCGGCTTTCGCTTGTCCCAGATGCGAGAAACGGTTCAAACGTAAAAGTTCGCTGGTACGTCATGCCATCACTTTGCACGATGAAGCAATTTTTCCTACGCGTACAAAATTACTTAGTAAATTAACCGGCCAAGGAGATAGAAGTATACTTACCATCGCCGGTAAGCGTACTTCGTTATAGTGGCGTAGGGGGTCCGGGTAGAACAGCCATCCCCCTTTTGATCCGACGCTGTGCCGGAATATTTTGCTGGTCTTATATCGAGGCACGTTTTTGCGTTTCGTACGTAGATTAAAGTTATCAAATTTGGAAGGGTAAAGGCGAAAAAGCAATCGAAAATCGAAATTAAATGTTTTTTACGAGTTTTTTCTTCCGATTTATTGAAAAAAATTAAAACAAAGAAATGGTTTAACGTTACCTTTTTTTTTATTCTTACCATGTTCGTGCTTTTAAAGCGATTAAAATTCTGAAAATTGTGTCGAGCACCTCTACGCTACTATAAGGGTATGTGTTTGAAAAAAAAAACATCGAAATTTTGAATGTTTCACAAAAATAACGCTTTCGACTCGTGACACGCTCACATTTCGCTCTGCTTATTTTAACATACGCTTGAACATCTTTTTTTAAAAATCAATTCGTGATATTTTAATTACCTAGCTTTTTTTGTTTCGAGCAAAGTTTGTTCTAAGAAGGTATTTGTTTTTCTTATGCCATGTATAAAAATATTAACTCTTGTGTGCTAAATTCGGTGATATGAATTACTAATTGTATTTTTCGTATTGTGATATGTACTGCGATTTATTTTTAATTAAGAAAATTTTACTAATCTTGGCCGAATGTTGCATTAGCCATTAAAACGAAGGTTAACGTTACCATTTTGTGATTAGGTTTATGTAGGTTTTTTTAAAACTAAAAGCAAAATTAGTCATATTTTTTATACTAACGTTTTTCCTCGGTGTGTTCTAAATTTAAGGACTATTTTCTCGGAATGAATAGCTCGTATGCGTGACCATTAAATTATATTAAATTTGGTGAATTGTGATTGCAATAATGTTCTTTTGTGGGGTTTGCGTTTCTTTGAGACTTGAGTGTTGCATGAAAGCTGTGAGTTGATGTATAAGATGAGATCGATTCGATTTTGAATTTGTGAATGGTGATGGATGTTTTCTGGCTTGATTGTTTTTTTGGTGTAATAATTGGGTCGTGGTGTATGGAACAATTTGAATGTTCGATAGCCAGGACAAACCAAATTGCTGTTTTGGAAGGGCCCATGCTGAGTTGATGTTAAGATGGTATCTCTTTGCCTAAGTGATTCCTAGAATGTCATCGGGGATGTTATTTTTACATCGAAAATGGATCTTATTTTTTTTGAACAAAGAAATTTTTTTTTAAATTTAATTTTGGAAAAATTTGTCCAATTTTAGACATTAATGTTTTTTATAAGTAGAGTTAGGAAATATATGTTCTAAAAAAATTCTGAAAAATCCCAAAATATGTTTAAAAAGGTACTAAAAATTCAAAAATATGTGAAAATATGCTTAAAATTTCTTTGGCATGATATCATTTTTTATGAATTTTAAAGTAAGGCCCAAATATAACGTGTGAAAAATTTACAGTATTGTTGGTAGAGCTCATAACCATTGCAGGTGTGCTTTAATCTACCTATTTCATTCTATCATTCTTTGAAGAAGTAGAAAGAAATTTCAAAATTGAACCATATTTGACAATGTTGCCGAAAAATTGACAAAAAAGATGTGTAAGAAAAAAAAATGTTGGAAAACCAGTTTCGAGTTTGCTTTTTTTTGGTTGAAATGATACCTCAAAAAATGTGAAAAATGATCAAATATTCCCAAAAATGCCCTCAAATCCCATAAAAACAGTATAATTTACTAAAATATGCTTGTATGGGAAAATATGCTCTAAAAAACATGATATTTTCTAACCCTGTTCTGTTTATAAGTTGATGAAATATTCCAAAAATGTTGAAAATTCTGGAAAAGAATTAAATTTTCTGTGAAAACCATGAAAATCGACAAAATTTCATAAAATTGTATAAACTATCTAAAATACTTCCAATTGTTTGAGGAAATCGTTTGAAGTGCCTTAAAACTGAGTGATCTATTGTGAAATCAATACATAAGTATTGAACAAAAAATAATTTTTTTTGGCATTTTGGACAATTTTGTCTTCATTTTAATAATATCAGCTCCCATTCTGAAGAAATTTTCTGGGATAGAAGAACAAGGATTTTTGTTCTTCAATTATTGTTCCTTTTGTTTGGTTTTTCATATTTTTTCATGGCCGTTTTGTCTTATCGTTCATCTTTTTCCCTAGAGTTTTGAGTACAAAGCCATAACCCACTTTACTCACAATTACAAGAAGAAAAAAGTTCGCTTTCAATTATTATGTTATTAACCACCCCCCCCCCTTCCCGCTCAAAAAAATTTAATTCAAAATTGAACCGATTTTTCCATTTTACAACCTCTTATGAAAGTTTCTAATTGATATTTGTTCTTGTTCTTCGAAAAATCCAATTATTTTGTTCTCTTCATTTCGTTCTTTTCTTGTTCTTCTGTGCCTCGTATTTTTAACCATATTTTTGACTTAACAAAATAATTTGCTTTTTCAGTTGTTCTTCTGCTCTTTCTATTTCATAACCTTTGTTCCTTTTTTTGTACTTCTACTTCGAAAAATCTCCTTTTACCTTCTCGTTCTTTCCTTGTTCTTTTATCCCTGGAAATTTTCAAACTTTACAACATTTTATTGTTTTGCACAACTTTTATGGTACTTGTAATGTTTTTACTTTTTTGAATAATTTGGTTTGCATTTTGGTAACTTGATGCTTTTATACGAGTTTGACGTCATTGCATATTTACTGTTTTTCAAAGAACACGTCTGTTCGGAGATAATCCCATCATCTTTTTAGTGGCACAGTACAGCACAGCGCAGCACTCAGCTGCTTAGTAGGGGCCTAGGGGCTGACAGTTACGAATAGGGATTTTCACGAGAACACTGATCTAGAAAGATATTTAATATTTTGTCAAAATATTGATTTTTGTTGAAGACAAATTTTGCAAAAGGAGTTAAGAAGCTAGAATTTAATTATATTTTGCAACGGGTTGAAAGTTGAGGTTCTTAAAATTTGTGTTTTCGGGGGGGGGGGGGCACACTAACATTTTTCTTCAATCTTCGTTCTTCACTCAATTTGTCAATAGTTTGATAATTTTAATGCTATTCAAAAGTTTTTATGGAATTTAACTTGCTTTTACACAGTTTTGAATTATTTTCATAATGTTTCTAACAATTTTATCATCTTTTTAACAAATTCTCATGTCATTTTGAATGTCTTTGTAATGTTTGTGCTGTCGAACATGCTATATTTTTTTTCTTGAGAACAAAAAATATTGAAGGGAAACGTTTGCTAATACACGCACTCTCGTTACATTATTTCAAACTATTCTGTTAGTAAAGTTGCTGCGATACGTATGACGAAAGTTGGCAACATGGCAGTCAAAAACAAGTCATTATTACTTATAGAAGAAGGTCAGCTACTGTTCAAAGTATTCAACGTTAACGTTTCTCAGTTCGTGGCAGTTCGTAGATATATCGTATGTGAGTTTTAAAATCGTTCATAGTTTCGCTTCGTAAAGTTTCATAGCGTCAGTGTTCTCGTGATGAGTGCTGGGTGCGTTGTGTTGGTTTTGTAATGCTGTGGCATAGTTCACATAAGCGTCAAAAATAGTTCATATGTTTCAAGTGCAGATCACTACAACGCGACAGATAGTTCATTAAATGTGTACTTGACGTACATTCATAAACAGAAGTTTGGTTATTGCTTTTCATACGAACGTTTGTCATTATATTGCAGATTATTTGAAAGCTTGGTTTTTTGTAATCGTTCGTGCTGTGTATGCATTTAATTTTTTTTTTTTTTAGATCATGATCGTTACACCGTGAACGTATGGTGTAGATATAATTAGGTTGTAGGTTTTGTTTCAGATTTTATTGCAGGTAGACGCGACAATTGAAGTGAGGGTACCGATGTCAAGAACTCGCCGAGCGTAAATTTTTGTTTGTTTGTAGGATCAGTGCAAGATTACCAGAAATAAATGGCTGTCTTTTGCAGTTATCAGCAACTCGTCAAGCGTTTTGAAACTTTCCCGATGGATTTGCTAAAACCTCGTAATTAATTCTAAGTCTGTAATTTCTTACTTCGTAATAAAAATTTTTCGACGTTCGAAAAGTTTACATTTTTGCAAATTGTAAAAACTAACGTAACGAAGTAAGTAAACGTAATTTTTACAACTCATTCGCATGCCGAACAATCACCATGTATGTAGTTCATTTTTCTCATCAGCTTCGTAGCTTATTCCAATGCTTTCGTTTGCTTAAACATAAAACGTTTCAATCGAGTGGCCTGCTCCAGCCGTATAGTTATCTCGTAAATATTTCTTATTGCAGAACGTGCTCCGGTAAAGGCTGAACCGAACGATACGGGGACGTCTGCCGCATTGACGTTGCAATTAGACAATTCCGATTGGTCTGTTTCGTCTTCGAGTAGTTGTTGTTTGTCCGACGATTGTATTCTGACCCCCGTCGGTCGGAATGACGTCGAAAACACCGATTCGCTCGATTCTGGTAATTATGCAGTAGCCGATGTCAACGACGAAACGAATGCACTGGTTGCAGAAATCTCTGCCAACAGCGCGCCGATTCAGAGACATCATTTAGCTCACGATACAGCCACTATCCAAAGTTCCGAAATACCTGAAAACAATTTTACCGCTGTTGAAGTCGATCAAATTCATTCTCCTGGACAGCATAGTTCAGAATGTGAAATGACTGCTGATAACAGACCTGCTGTAATCGAAGAGAATTCAACGATGGTTGATGAGAATCTGGTTCGAAGGACATCATCACCGATCGAATCTGTCGATGAAAATAACCCCATAGCTGAGAAAAATTTTCATTCCGTTTTCCATCTTCCTGATTCGGTTCAAGACCACATTCTGGTTGAGAAAGTGAACGGAGTTGCTTACGAAGGCGAAATTACGAATGGTATAGATGACATCGATCTGTCGCCAGAATCTCCTGTAACCGATATAACTTCAGATCAATGTACCGCTCCGAAGCACGTCGAGATTATCACACTGGAAGAAAGAGACGCTGAAATCGATTGCGGAGTCGAACCGTTACCAGATCCTCCTGCAGAACTTGCTTTGGAATCCAATTCAAGCCCCGTTCGTCTTTCTCCGCCTCCCCAACAACTCGTCACTCCTGTCGAAGCGATCCCTGATTCTGTTTCCACGGCGGTACCTTGGATCACGAAGAAGAAAAGTGATGTGTCTTCAACGTTGGCTGAAGTCGTTAAGCACGGATCGGTCATTATCAGAGCTCGTGGCAAGATATTACGTAAATCATCGCGTAAAAAAACCGGACCCAATAAGCAAAGTCGACGTAAAGATAGTTTCCAAGAATACCTCGAGCAAGCTTTCGAATTGAAACCGTTCATAATAAAATTAGATAAATATCGAACCGGATCGGAAGCAAATGAGGCTGAAAAATTGAACTTCTTGTCGAATTTCAGTCTTCAAAAGAAAGGCGTATTTCCAGTTTATTCGGAACACGCGTATGCCAGATATAATTTCAAATCACCTCGACACGAATCTACCTTGAAAGCTCGACGTTCCAATTTGTCCAAGATTAGAAAAGTAAACAAAAAATCCTCCGTAGCTATGCGTAAGAAAAAACCACAGACTGATTTGAGTAAACTCAGCATTTACAGGACCATCAACGCGGTCGAAATCGAACGATTGGAAGAAAGCACTTTTGCTAGAGCTGTCGGTATCCAAAGAGAACATAGTTATAATCATTTTAACGACCAAGAACGCAGAGTATCCAACGATTTCTCCCTAATCGTATAAAACCATATTTTTCTTGAGGTACATTTTGTAAACTTGTTTAATCTAAGCATCGAGTCGAGTATAAATTCGTTGTAAGCTGGTAAACGTGTATATTTTTTGTTTTTTGCCTCGTCAGTATTTCGCATTTGTGTAGCATAATGTACGTACGAAAATAGGTACCTTTAATTACCTCGATATTTTTATTATGTATGTGATATATTGGAAAATGGGTGTAATTTTCACGTAACCATTCGCCATATCGAAATGTCTCTAAAGTTATAGAGATGCTTATATTGTGATAACCGAATAGATATAATATTTAATTAATAAGTTTCATTTGTTTATTATACGTATTGTTGCTTTAATGGTCGAGTTTCTATTGTTCAAATACACTCTGCAGTAAAATGTGCCTTCAGGCTAATTTCCATTTTTTTTTCTTCGATAATAGGAATACAGATGTTGATCACAGATATGCCTACATTGATGAGAGTTTATGGTATTTATATCCAGTTTCTTTTTTTTTTTCGTTTTCCGTTAATAATTTTTTTTACTTATGTTAGAATTTTTTTACGTACCATGTGAGCTCTCTAATTACTATCTATGTATAATTTTTTCAAGATTATCAGTTTACATTTAGTGGATTGATGACTATATAATCAATGTACACGTGGATTATTTTTTTATGAAACAACACTCGTGTAATTTCTTTTGATTCGCATTTCATCCTATTGTAATATTTTTTTCATCAGTTTTCGAATTGAGATTCATAAATTGATTATTATGAAGTGAAATAATAAAAGCATTATATTTTGAGTTTTATTTGAAAATCTGCCCTGTATTTAAAGCTGGAGTTTGGTTTGTGAGGAATTGACGCAGGTGTGTGCAATGAGAGTATAAAATATGACTACCAATTCTGAAATTAAAAAAAAAATAATAACCAGCTCAATGACGTAGTTTAATGACTTGTTGTTTGCTGAAATATATCATTAAACATTGAGGCAGGATTGAATCGAAAATTGAGCCTACGTCTAGATGAAAGGGAGTCATGGAGTCAAACTTGGATAAGAACCAGGGTTCAGCAAAATTTGGGAAAAAATATTTAAATTCAAAATTCATCTCACAGTTGGATTTGAAATCCAAAATTCTTTTCAAAGTTCTATTTGAAATCCACAATTCGAAATCTCAAATCTGTTTTCATTTTTGTTTTATTTTTATGACGACTCTAAAACAGCCCATCTTAATTTTCAAGCGAATGAATAAAAACGAATGAAAAAGTCATCATTAAATTCAAAATCCAAATCCAAAATTTGAAAAATTTTTGGATTTAAAATCTGCTGAACTCTGATAATAACAGATTATTTAAAAATATTTTGTCTTGAAATTTTTTCACCAACGTGATCCTCATTTGAAGATCAACTAAATTTCAACCACAATTTTGATCTTAGTAGACTTAAACTTTTCTTCAATACTTCCAAAATCATATCACCCATTTCTGATTTATTTCATGTATATGCCATAAAATTTTCGTTACTTGGAAATTTTTTACGTCCTTTTCATCACATTATATTCAATCACCAATCGAATTCTGTTACCTCTGGAAACTTGTGTGACAAGCGCTTGAATAGGTAACCGAATTCCAAGTATTATTGGTATTTTGTCGAACCATGGTAGAAGACCAATCTCGTACCATCTAATGTTAACAATAAGTAAGTTGAAATTAAAGTTGGCAACACCGCAATCGATCTAGGCCAACGACCCGTGACCCTTTTTCGAAAGATATAGTTGTAGAATGTTGATAATTGACATGCGCAGTTCACTAGTTTGAAGAGAATATTTGCTGCTGTGAAGTTGTGACCGCGTTGTTGGGGCTCACTTTGGGTTGAAATTTAGAATTTGTGTTGAAGTGTTTTTCCCCTTTGATGGTTATATTTTTCGTAGTGGATCGATTTTTCTGTGTTGCCGAGTTTCTAATTGGGGTGCTAAATCGGACCATAGCTTTCCTCCCCCTCCCTCCTCCTTTCTTTACTAATTATGCGCAAACCGTGGAAGACTGAAACGAAAACTGAAAACATGAACAAATTATTTTTTAGTTTTAGATTTTTTCGATTTTCTGATTCATTCGTGTGAAAAATATGTTGTCTGTTCATTTTTTTACAATATTTTTTTTTGGAGCAAAAAAAAGCAACGTTTCCAAGTGGAAAAGGTTTTGCTAAGTTTTAGATCTTTTTTGACAAGTGCACTACTTCTGTGGTACATGAGAGTCAACTACAGAAAACAATTAAAGTCGACTTTATTGTGGAAGAGGGCTAAAAATTGAAATTTTTTGACTCAAATGCGATTTCCACCATTTGGAAAGGTACGGGTGGCCAAATGTGTCAAAGTGGGACCTTTTTCAATATAATGATACGAATGCAAATTTTTTTTGGAAGAAAATTACATAAATTTTGCAAATTCATCAACTCGAACCTAATTTAAATTTTTTTTCAACTACAAATACAATTTTGTCATCATTAAGGGAGGCAGGTTCCCCAATCCTCCATCTCATGGATAATTGAAAAAAAACTGAAATTGAAATTAAAATACGAAAACTGAAAATCTAAAACTGAAATGATTTCAATTTTCCAGCTCTGATTACTAAATAATGAATGGATTTTTTTGTTTCTTTCAACATTTCTCAATGTTTCATTATCGTTAAATAGAAAAATTGAATGCCAGCATTTTTAAATACCTACTCATTCCAATTTGTACTTTTATTCGTGTTTCTAGTTGTGTGATTAATCTTGAAATTTTTCTAATGATTTTTTTAATATGTCATAAAATGTGATGAGGTGGCTTGTTTTTGAATTTCATTTTTGATTTCTACGTATATCCAAGATATCTGCAAAAGTCCTGCTTTTAGGCTGAAGGTCCTTTTTTTTTTTCAAATTTTATAACATTTTTGACAGTTTTCATGACTTTGAAGTCATTTTTGCCTAATTTTTCACAATTTTCATGATTCTTTGTCCATTTGTAGTCTTACGATATTTTCTCCAATTTTTATGACAATTTCAATAATTTGTACCACATTTTCAATTTTTTGAAAATTACTTACTAATTCTTTTAGCAAGTTTCTTTATTTGTGAAATGAAGGGGTACATTTTTCGTTTTGAAAAACGCTTGCTGAAGGTCTTTCAAAAGTCCTGCTTTTGGTTTAGAGATTTTGTCAGACATCCTGTGGGTGGGTAATCAGGCATATCTCCCCCGTTTTTCTGGAAAGAGTTTTTTTATTTCACGACTTTGAAAGTGGTTGAATAGTTTCGAACTTTTTTGATGGTAATGTCATATGTTGGAAACTTGATCGATTTGCAGTGTTGCCAGTTTCACCAAATTTTTCAGTTTTGCTACAAGAATATTGAAAGTTCTTGAAATGTAGTCAAATACTTGCTAATTCGATGCATATTTCAGTTTCAATTGTACCACATTGCAGCAGTTCAACTCATTCCTGACCGGTTCCGCTCAATATTTCGAACTTGTACTTGATTTGTATGTACCCACTCGTAATTTCGATTTTCTTGAACAGTTTATTTCAGCAGGTAGCTAGGTATATATAAATTTATTTCTTCAAATTTTGTTTTCAGCTTGTAATTAACATTGTAATAATGATTGGACTTTTCAATAGGTGCTGTTCCTAGTTGCAAAATGACTGATGACGTATAATGATGGGTTGATTTGATGTGTATGACGTTTCGGAATAGGTCATCATCTGCGTGTTCAATGGCCTCAGATAAAAGTGAAGTCATATTCCATTAATGTAGTTCAACTAGTGGTCACTTCAAACCAGCAAAATGATCTGACGAAATTGACGTTTTGTTGCAGATATTTTGGGGCCGTTTCTACGTATAAATATTGAATCTTGGTTGACGAAGTGAAAATGTCGATTTGTGTTGTCGTCTTAATTAATCACAACACACATATACACTACGTTCACATCTAGTCGAGACCACTTAGCGTATATGTAATTGTGCTTAAGTCGCTACTACTAACATTTCGCTTATGCATGGATTAAGAGGTTTATAACGGATCGCTTTTCTATTATCGTGGGTAAGTTTTCACGACGCAATGGCTATAAGACCTCGTGTCCACTCTAAACCAGACAAATTTTCTATTCTTACTGTCGACACTGGCTAACACTTGGGATCTATGTTCTAACCGCGGGATATCTGACTCACTTTACCTCGGAAACGGGTGGTTTGTTCTCGGTGGAAGATTTCTCAAAGAATACCATCATCTTATCGGTTGTTATTATGTAATTTCAGCTGGATTAATAGCCGGAGCATCGGGCGTAGCTCCGTTGTATTCGGTAGTAAGAGCGGCGGCTGCCGCAGCTGATTCCCTCACCCAAGAAAGGCTTCAGTATTGGACCCGTTTCGATCCGTTCTCGTTTTCGGCCGTTGCTCCAGCCAATCCGGCCGTCGCCGATGGACGATTTTTCTGTCCCAAATGTCCCCGAAGTTATCGTAACAAGAATCACTTGTATAGGCATATTCGTTACGAATGCGATCGAAAGAAACAGTACAGATGTGGTATTTGCTTGAAGGATTTCTACAGAAGGGATAATCTCAAGACTCATATTAATTATAAGCACGCGGCCTTCCTTAGGAGTCTAAAAGCCGAACCTAAAGCTTGATTCGGCCTAGCCGAATGTTTTCCTAAATATTACGTATATTTTTTCTTAAAAAAAGGGAAAAAGAGTGCAATACTCGTCAACTTTCATACTTTGAAGTATAAATAAGAATGTTCTTTCCTTAACGAAACGTATTTTTTAAGTTGTTTTCCTTCTTTATACTTCAATTTCGGTCCGAATACATTCCAAAATGTGTATTATACCTACATTGGCCTAGGTAGCTTGAGGTCCGACTGAATAATGTACAGGCGATGTATGTAAACTCCATTTTTCTGCTAGTGTTACGTAGTTTGACTTTGAAAAAATGCAATTTTTATATTCTCATATCGAAGGCGATTGCCAATTCATCGAATTCGCTTTATTTTGTTATTTTTTTCTCCTGTTTATATATTATTGTTACGAAGTATTTTTTTTGTACATTGGTTACCGTAGATATTCTCGATTTAAAATGTTGTGCAATATAACTCGTGCTTCCAATGTGCAATTTGGTTGTTGAGAGCGATGCTAATTTTTTATACTTTAAGTAATTCTCGGGTTTCGGCAGATTTTTTTCTCGTAATTTTTAGTTACTTTTTTTTTAATTATTATGTTAGTTATCACTTATATACGTTAGACGTTATGTTAATTGATGTACTCAAAGTTTTTTTTTGCGCGAACCAAATAATTATTCGAAAAAGGATTTCTTCTTGAATTAAAATTACCCGCGATTGTCAATAGACGCTGCTCGAACGAGAACAGAATGATTCAGTCTAACGTCTACAAACTGGTTACTGGGTCCCACTTGAAATGGGTCCCATGTTAAACGCCATAAGGCAATTTTCTACTGCATTTTTAAATACTTTTAAG
>FIZU01062571.1:0-11069 GCA_900064475.1 Pseudococcus longispinus
GGTTTTTAATTCGGCACCTACTTTTTTAAAAAATTCTAAAACTGATAAAGACCCCCCCCCCCCTCCAACAAGGAAATAAATCAAACAAAAACCATCCAAACGCTTCGAGACGAGGAACAATTCAACCCAGACACGTCCGTTGATTGTAAAAAATCAATTTTTTACTGACCAATCGCCAAACCATACGTGTCGTTCGGTGGTTATTCCACGTTTATGTAATTTCACCCGCCCCTATGCCCTTTTTCCATTATTCACAACTCGACGGTATTGAAATTACCTGACAGAATGTAGATCTATGTACCCATAGATAGATGAGGTTTGATGAAATTGGGCGTATAAGCTGCGGCGTTCGGATCCAACAAAGAAGGAGCAATATCTTCGGTATCCAGATTGAAAGTATAGTTTGAAAACGAGGCCAGACTCGCAGCGTTGAATTTCTTCAACTGAGTCACAGCGTATTTCAAATGTTCGATTTCGACTTCTTGCGTCTTAATCAATTCTACGTTCGGAAATATAATCATAAAAAAGTGATACTAAAATTATACTCGATGTATTTTCCAAGATCAGTCTTACTTTCTCTAATATCCAATTGTCGTTTGACTTCTCCCAGCGCGGAGAAAAGATCTAGTTTAATTTTGGTCTCGGATCTCAAACTGAGTTCAAGATGGGTAGTCTGTTCTTTCATGGCCGTTAATTTAGTAACTAGTATATTCACATCTTTTAATTTCTCTTTGTATTTGCATAATAGCTGGAAAAATTAAAACCGAAAATTATTTTCGATTCTGCGTCGAAATATTTCATTCGAAGAAAACACCTACAGCAGCATCTCGTTTAGCTGAGCAATACAATTCTTCTTTTTCTTTGAGTTCTTTCTTCAAGCGTTTATTTTCACCTTCTAAAGTTGTTCTTCTATTTTTACAACATTCCGTGCATTCGTTTCTAGCAAAAAAAAAAAAAAACGAATAAAATCTTTTTCAACGATGTTAAAAATTTCAATTCGAAAAACCAACTTGGCTTCTTCGTTCTTTTTGCACGATTTCTTCAAACTTTGTAACTGACTAACTAAAGAATTCCTTTGTTTTTTCTCTTCGGCCAAATTTTTCTCTAAATTGGCGATATTCTGTTTATCAGCTTGCTTCGTCGTGACCAAATTATGTAATCTGAGGGGTAAACCACGACTCGTATAAATACGACGAACAAAAGGATAAAAAAACCGACGATAATTATACAGACTTGGACTGTAATTCATCGTTGAGCCGATGAGATTTGTACAACTCGTGTTTGGTATTTTTGGTTTCTTGATTTAACGTATTGATTTGATTTCTTAAATTAACTTCTACCTGTTGATTTATTTGTAAATCTATCTTGGCTTTTTTCAATTGCGCCTCCAACCTGTAAACGTGTAAAAAAAACTAGGTCAGTCCCACTTTTAGCTATACTTTTTCCACCTTTCAAACGCAATACGGAAATAAATCCACGTCAAGGTAATACGGCGCAGGTACCTTTGATAATAATCATCTTTTTGACTAGACGCTTGCGATACATTGCAATCTCGGTTCGATTTATTCTTTTTGTTGTCTTTTTGCGACGATGCCAGATTCTGCTGCGTGTTACTATCCTTGTAGTTGTTGTTGCTTTTCACAGGAACGCCGCAATTTTTGCTATTTTTTCCGCAGTCTTTTTCTTTTCCGTAAGCGATGTAATCGTTTACTGACCTAAACATACGAGTATATCGATTAATTAATTTCAAGGGGGTTTTTTTCGTTGTTAAGAAAGTCAAAGGAAAGGGGAAATATGCCATCTAGATTAGTATTATTTAACCCTTTCCTTCATACAAAAAATAACAACGAGAGAACGAGGTCAATTTTTGTTATTCGAGTGAATAAATTATTGAATGTGTTTTAAAATTCACGAGCAGAGTGTACTCGGGTAGGCTTAAATTAGAATCTCGAGAGATCAAAAGAGGTAATATTTGACCAGGTTGAAGAGAAGTTATTTTTATATTGAAACTGTTTCTATAGGAAGCAGATTTTGCGATGGAATGCGATAGAATTTTGACCATTTCGAGGGGTTTATTTGGCGGTTTTTTTGTACCTAATTTTGATGAGTTTAGGAATTGATGGAGAAAGAGGTGGATTTTCAGGAGTGTTTAAAATGGCTAAAAATTGAGCTCGTTGAATTTAAGAAATGAAGGCATGTTCAAGATTTAAAATTTTGACCATTTCGGAAAGTCTGGAGAATCTGGAAAGTTTGTTAGAGGCTTCAGAATTGATTAAGATTGTGTTAATTTGATTCGAAAAACGATACCATACTCGTGATGAAATTCCAATTGATTTTAACCAATTTTAGACGAGTTTTGAAGAACTGGAATATTTGCTGGAGGCTCCAGAAGGGCAAACGAATTTTATAATTTGATTCCAGAAGCAATACCATGAATAGGACTTGAACGCAAACGGTTTTTAGTCCATTTTTGAGACGTTATGAAATGCTGGAGAACGGAGGAAATTTGCTGGAGACTCCAGAATGGTTAACGAATTTTTTAAAGAGATTTGAAACGTAACACCATAACCAGGAATTCAATTCGAATTGATTTCACTTCAATTTTGGGAAGTTTTGAATTGCTGGAGAACTCGAATAATTACTGGAGGCTCCAGCATTTCTCAAGGTTCTGTTCATTTAATTTGGGAAGCCATACCATGTTCACAATTTGAATTCTGATTGATTTTTAGTCCATTTTTGAGAAATATTGAAATGCTGGAGAACAAAGAAAATTTGCTGGAGGCTCCAGAATGGTTAACGAATTTTTTCATGAGATTTGAAACGTAATACCATAAACAGGAATTTAATTTGAATTGATTTCACTTCAATTTTGGGAAGTTTTGAAATGCTGGAGAAATCGAATAATTACTGGAGGCTCCAGCATTTCTCAAGGTTCTGTTCATTCAATTTGGAAAGCCATACCATGTTCACAATTTGAATTCTGATTGATTTTTAGTCCATTTTTGAGAAATATTGAAATGCTGGAGAACAAAGAAAATTTGCTGGAAGCTCCAGACAGGTAAATGAATTTTGTAATTTGATTCCAGAAGAAATATCATGGGTAGGACTTGAACCCAAACGGTTTTTAATCCATTTTTGAGAAGTTTTGAAATGCTGGAGAATGGAGGAAATTTGCTGGAGACTCCAGATTGATTAACGAATTTTTTAAAGAGATTTGAAATGTAATACCATGAACAGGAATTGAATTCAAATTGATTTGAATTGATTGCAGTTCAATTACGGGAAGTTATGAAATGCTGGAGAATTCGAATAATTACTGGAGGCTCCAGCATTTCTCAAGGTTCTGTTCATTCAATTTGAGAAGCGATACCGTGCTTATAATTTGAATTCTGATTGATTTTAGTCCATTTTTGAGAAGTTTTGAAATGCTGGAGAACACAAAAAATTTGCTGGAGGCTCCAGAATGGTAAACGAATTTTTTCATGAGATTCGAAACGTAATACCATAACCAGGAATTCAATTCGAATTTATTTCACTTCAATTTTGGGAAGTTTTGAAATGCTGGAGAACTCGAATAAACTGGAGGCTCCAGCATTTCTCAAGATTCTGTTCATTCAATTTGGGAAGCCATAGTATGTTCATAATTTGAATTCTGATTGATATTTAGTTCATTTTTGAGAAATATTAAAATGCTGGAGAACAAAGAAAATTTGCTGGAGGCTCCAGAATGGTTAACGAATTTTTTCATGAGATTTGAAACGTAATACCATAAACAGGAATTTAATTCGAATTGATTTCACTTCAATTTTGGGAAGTTTTGAATTGCTGGAGAACTCGAATAATTACTGGAGGCTCCAGCATTTCTCAAGGTTCTGTTCATTTAATTTGGGAAGCCATACCATGTTCACAATTTGAATTCTGATTGATTTTTAGTCCATTTTTGAGAAATATTGAAATGCTGGAGAACAAAGAAAATTTACTGGAGGCTCCAGACAGGTAAACGAATTGTATAATTTGATTCCAGAAGAAATATCATGGGTAGGACTTGAACACAAACGGTTTTTAATCCATTTTTGAAAAGTTTTGAAATGCTGGAGAACAGAGAAAATTTACTGGAGGCTTCAGAATGATTAACGAATTTTTTCACCTGATTCGAAATGTAATATCATAAATGGAATTGAATTCGAATTGATTTCAGTCTAATTTTTGGAAGTTTTGATCTGCTGGAGAATTCGAATACCTACTGGAGGCTCCAGCATTTCTCAAGATTTCGTTCATTCAATTTGAGAAGCCATGCCATATTTGCAATTTAAATTCCGATTGATTTTAGTCTATTTTTGAGAAGTTATGAAATGCTGGAGAATTTGAATGGTTTACTGGAGGCTCCAGAATGATTGAAATTTTTTAAAATTTGGTTCGAAAAACTGTACTATTTATAGGATATGAATTCTGATAAATTTTAGCCCATTTTTGGGAAGTTTTGCCATGCTGGAGAATTAGTATGGTTTACTGGGGGCTCCAGAATTGCTCATAATTCTGTTCACTCAATTTAGGAAGCAATATCATGTTGATAATTTTAATTCCAATTGATTTTAATCTATTTTAGATACGTTTTGAAATACTGGAAAATGTAGAAAAACTGCTGGAGGCTCCAGAATGATTGACAAATTTTCCATTTGATTCGAAAAGCAGTATTGTAAATAGGAATTGAATTCCAATTAATTTTAATACATTTTTGGGAAGTTTTGAAATTTCCTGGAGACTCCAGAAATTTGTATGAATTTTAGAAAAAATTTAAAAATGCTAGAAAGACATGGGAAATTTGCCGGAATCAATTGGACCGCTGGAAAATCTATAAACTCGATGGGAACATGAATTTTTTTTCTTTAAAACTATGTCAAAAAATCGAAATACAATTTTTACAGTTCAAAATTTTGAATTGAAGAATTTTTTGACATCTAATTTCATTATTAAAGTTCTATTCGATTTTATCGAATTCTCCTGATACGAGTATATTATATAGGTAGATTACATCAGAATAAAGAAATATTGAAAAAATTTTCATCAAAAATTCACTAATGATTTTATTTACAAAAGTATCTGTTTTGACGTTTCAATTTTTTTCCCCTCTTTCAAATTTATTATCACGCGAAACTCAATTTACAGGGGAAATTGGACTAATTTTCTCATTTATATAAATTTTTAACGTTTCGAATTCAATTTATACCACGTTGGATTTTAATAACGAAGACCAACGTGAGTTTTTCGAATCGATATCCAGAAAGATGATGAATTTTGTTCATGAATTCAAACGTGTAATTTAAATCGATAATTCGGCTTTGAAAATACACGTACAAAGTTTACCTCATAACGGTTTAATAATTGGTACTTGTTTTCGGTCCTCCTCCCACTCCATTGTACCGAGTTCGATAAAAAATTTTACACCGGTTGTTTCAAACTATGACACATTTTTCCGATTGAAATATTCAGTGGAAAAGACTCAAATATTGATCATCGAAGTAGTTTTCAAATACAGATTTTTTGGGTCAATGCGTTTTAGAATCTAGATTTGATTACTCGAATACCTATCACTTGAATAGACATGTTCACCTGATTAGGTAAACGTCACAAAAATAGCAATTCAAAAATGTTCAACGGATATGTCAATTATCGATAATTTTCCGCTAATAATTGATAATGATAACTATTCAACCAAGTAGAATAAACGATTAGTAGCGGAAAATTTTTTCCCAGTGGGAGCATCATTGTTATTGATTCTACTTCAATACCTTTCGATGCAACAAGAAAACGATAAAAATTTCGAATAAATTGTTATTAACGAATTTCTAAACGATCTGAAAGAACAAGGAAGGAAAATAATTCAAAAACTGAATAGTGAATACAATAATAAAATTTTATCAATTTTTCAAAAACAGAGCAATGCTGTCAAATGAAAAGAAAATGCGCCATAATGCAATAGGAAACACAAATAAATTCTTGAAATTAAGGACGAAATAAAAAAATTTCAAGGAAAAATTCTATTTGAATCTGGGTCTAATCGAACAATACAAAATATCAACCGTGGAAAAATGACGAATACTTTTTCATTCCAATGAATTCCCTTCATCACCGAATTGAAATTTTATCCATTCGAAAATTAATAATCGATATCACCTAAATAATTGATTCGCAGGTTCGATCTCGATACATTATCAAAAAATTGTAATCGTTCGAAAACTTGCTATTTAAAATTTTTCATTTCAAATGAGCCGGATAATGTTGGAATATTACAAAAAAATGTTTTAGGCCTAATGAAAAATCGATAAAATTTTCATTCGAATATAATTATATTTTAGATCAGTTGAAATATTCAAGATCAATGACGCATACATCTCGATTAATGGGAGTTTCTCAATACGTAAGTAAGAAAAATTCAAAAATTCGAAGGGGAAAATTGAATCGAAAATTTTATCGAGAATTCGACAATGCTGGTGAAATTTAAATTACATAAAAAATTCAAAACCAATCGCATACGTACTGTATTCTATCCACGATGACTTTATCACTCAAATCGGACGAATCTTTAGAAGCCACGCTGCCATTCGCTGAATAATTTAAATTCTCCGAATTAATCGAATTATTTATTTCGTTCTTGTCCCACTGCTTTTTCTGATTATTCTTATTATCAGTCAAACTCTGTATGACACCATTGGACTGTTTTACGTTTCCATTCGAGTAATTGCAAACTGAAATCGAAAATGATGAAATTATACTTAGGTAATTTTTCAAATAAATTACATTCATCTGGATAGAAACTTACAACTGTGTTTACAAACGCTGTCGCAACATTCACTCGATTTCAACCATTCTTCGCCATCCTCCTGCGAAAATAAAATTTATTCGTCAATAGGTATCTGCGTAAGATTACATGAAATTATTTTAAAAAATCTTAACATACATTTACCACTTTTTTTCGATCGGTAATGAAAACACTTTCTATATTCAGACTCAATATGATAGAAAATGTGATCCTGAAAATAAATCAATCCATAAAATTCCGATATAAATCATAAAAATACGATTCAACAAATTTATTTACGAATGAGCGGCGAGTGGTCTGAATATGATCGCTCTCAGTGGCAAGATCGCTGCGGAACCAAATCTCACACTAATCTCCGTATACGAAACTAGCATCATGAATAACACCGATGGCAACTGAAGAGCTCCTTTTTCTGTAAATTTCGTCAACCGATTAGTACTTTTCAAGAACGAAATGATCTAAATGATCCAATACTCACCGTAAATCCATACATAATGTATCCAGATAAACGTACTGGCGATGAAAAACGACCAGTGCACTGGTAACATTATATATAGAATCGCATCCCAAAATACAGTAAACGATATGAACACTGCCATCCAACCCTATTTGGCGGAAAATTAATTAATACACCACGAACGTAGCATCGATGTAAGTGTATTATAACGAGCCTATACTAACCACTCCTTGTATTTCTAAGCAGCTGTAAAATAAATTCATGCACACCCATACTGGCCATATGAATTCAACCCGTAAGCTCAGCAGATTATCCACTATCATCAATACGACCCAACCGAAGACCATCTTTGAGTAATGGAAATATGTACTAAAACATTACATGAAAACAAATGAAACAATAACACGTGAAAATAAATATCGAACATGTTTCTTATCAATATACAAAGCGATGAGATTTACGAAAATATGAAAAAAAATGATCTATACAGCGAAAAGCATAGGTACACATGCAATCGTAATTTTGAGTGAATTGAATACAATATGTTTTGACAGGAAGTTCGCGTAGGTTAGACCAGATTGCATAATTGTATCGATTTTTCCAAAATAATGAATAAAATCTAGCCATCATCTGGCTAAAGTGGAAAATTTTGCTTACCTAAAATCTTCCAAATTTTTTCTCCTATTATTTTTTCTCGTTTTGTAATCTATACCACGTCGTTTCATCGTGAATTATTCTCGTTATTATCGACGCGTTACTTCTTAAAACATTCTAAAATACTTGCAACAATAATAAAAACAACTCTATTTAACAAATTTCACTCGAGAGAGACGTGCCAAGTTTCGAACAGATAAAAAACGAAAGTAGAATCACACACACATCTTTCGATGCTTGTTTATAGGTTTTGACAAGTTTTGCATTATTTTGAGCTGGGCAATTTCTTTCAAAATTTTCACTTCGAATGCGAGTTTATGAATTTTCCTGTAGGTGGCGTTAACGAAAATAAATTTAAAAAAACACCAAATTACACGAAAAGTCACAAAAGTAAAACGACATGTAACCGAATTACGTTTCCATTCTGTATAATTTTTTCTGTGCTTTGTTAAATTTGCGGTTAAACCATCTTCGTTTACATTGTGTTTGTTACAGAATTTTTGCGCTATTTATTACTTTTTTTTAATCATTATTATTATTTAAGTAGTGTTATTGTTAAATTAGTGTTGTTGTCAATTGTAAATTTTCTATACGTATTTGAAATATGGGAGATAAAGACGGAGGTATGTTCATTCCATGTATTCATCTCCTAATACCTGTTATTTTCGTAAACATAATGTGCTTCGAAATATTGCTCTAAAATCACGCTATAATTACTTCTAGACGTGTAATCATCCTCCGTCGATTAATATCGCTTTGCTTTATCGCCTCTTTACCAAATTCTGATAATTTCATTGCTTTTTAATGATTACAGAAGCTTTCGATGATGCGGTCGAAGAGCGAGTGATCAACGAAGAGTACAAAATTTGGAAGAAAAACACCCCATTTTTGTATGATTTGGTGATGACCCACGCGTTAGAATGGCCATCACTGACAGCTCAATGGTTGCCGGATGTAACGAGGTAAATTTATCAACATTTGTCAACCTTAATCCGTACGTTGTGATAAACCGGCATGTTGTTGTAGGCCTGAAGGTAAAGATTACTCTATTCATCGATTGATTTTGGGAACGCATACGTCTGATGAACAGAACCACCTACTCATTGCTAGCGTTCAATTACCCAACGAAGATGCTCAATTTGATTCATCTCATTATGATAATGAAAAAGGAGGTATGTGCAATTCCTACACCGATCGCCTTCGTGTATTATCTAATCGCTAATGCTAAATTTGATATTTTTCAGAATTCGGTGGTTTCGGCTCCGTAAGTGGTAAAATTGAAATTGAAATTAAGATAAATCACGAAGGCGAAGTGAATCGTGCCAGGTATATGCCTCAAAATCCATGCGTAATTGGAACAAAAACACCTTCGAGCGAAGTTCTCATCTTTGATTATACGAAGCATCCCTCAAAACCTGATCCGAACGGAGAATGTCATCCGGACTTGAGGTATTTCGTATTTCTCGTTTATATAAACTGATTTTGGAACTGGCGTAATCTAATGTTTTATTACAGACTCCGAGGACATCAAAAAGAAGGATACGGGTTATCCTGGAACCCTAATTTAAACGGTTATTTGCTTAGTGCCTCCGATGATCATACGATTTGTTTATGGGATATTAACGCTACACCAAAAGAGCACAGAGTTATCGATGCTAAAACGATATTTACCGGACATACGGCTGTTGTAGAAGTAAATATATTTATTTCATTATGCTCTAGCAAATATTCGCGAAATCTAAATTTCTGCGATTTATTTTCGTCTAGGATGTGGCGTGGCATCTATTACACGAATCTTTATTCGGTTCTGTAGCCGATGACCAAAAATTAATGATCTGGGACACGAGAAATAATAACACAGCAAGGCCATCCCATACTGTAGACGCTCATACCGCCGAAGTTAATTGTTTATCTTTCAATCCCTATTCGGAATTCATATTAGCAACTGGAAGTGCTGATAAGGTATGCGCATTTTTAAAAAAATCACGTTTTAACGCGTAAATTATTGATGAACTCGTTTCGTTCGTTAGACTGTCGCATTATGGGATCTGAGAAATCTAAAATTAAAACTGCATTCCTTCGAGTCGCATAAGGATGAAATATTCCAAGTATGTAGCATCTATTCGGCCTCATTATTTGTAATTTAGGATAACATGTTGTATTTTATGATGTAGGTTCAATGGTCTCCCCATAACGAGACAATTTTAGCTTCAAGCGGTACTGATAGACGACTACATGTATGGGATTTGAGTAAAATTGGCGAAGAACAATCTTACGAAGATGCTGAAGATGGGCCACCGGAACTTTTGGTAAAATTTGATTTTTTTTTTTGATTAGCTAAGTAAACCATCGAACGCCATTTAATATTAATATCCGTTCGTAGTTCATCCACGGAGGACATACTGCCAAAATATCCGATTTCTCGTGGAATCCTACTGAAGCTTGGGTTATTTGTTCTGTTTCCGAAGACAACATTATGCAGGTACGGTTATTTATAAATCAGGCGTGTGAAAGGAAATATTTTCGTTTATTAGTTGAATTTTTTTATTCCAGGTATGGCAAATGGCAGAAAATATTTATAACGATGAAGAACCAGATACGCCAGCTTCGGAGTTGGAACCAGTTTAAGTATTTCTATTAATTTATATTATAATGATTGTAATTATGAATTTTTAAATTATTTTAGTTCGTACAACATTGTTGAGAAATTTTCATTAGTTTTTTTTCTATTAATTGTACTGTGAAAGTTCCATTATGATACAACGTTATATTAAGCTTGTGGGAAAATATCATTTGTATTTTTACCGACCTTAATGTTTCGATTTAATGTGAAGGATTTATTCTTATTCAATTTAATTCAATTCATTATAATATTTCATTCTGTAAGTTATGAAGTTTTGAAAAACATGTGAATTTGATTTGCGATTTGTGGCGTGATTAATTTGCCATCTATGGTTATGCATTCTAAGAAAAAGTTGAAGAATTCTGAAATTACAGATAATATTTCATCAATTTATTCGTCTTAATAAATCGAGGTACTAGTCGTAGCGGTTAGCCCGGAACAGCTTATTTTTTTGAACACGGGTTGACCTGCGGTTTTTCTTTTAGAATGAACCAAAAGAAAATTTTAGGAAAGGG
>FIZU01062582.1:0-17770 GCA_900064475.1 Pseudococcus longispinus
AGAAGGGTCCCCCCTTCTCTATCAACAATTTGGAAAATCTGAAAAGAAGAGAAGGGTCCCTCTTTCTCTACAACGCGTTTTGAAAATCTGAAAAGAAGAGAAGGGGGGACCCTTCCCATTTTACAAAGTGGTACTTACTAAAAGTCGGAACAGTGCTGAAAGTGATGAATTTGGCTCAGAAGTTCTCCATTTTACGTTAAAATTCATGAAAAATCCATTCTAGCATAGGATATGCTTTTGAGATGACCAAACTCGCGAAAAACGTGACGAAATTCCATGAGACTGACTTTTAGAGATTTTGTTAGACTTTTTTGGACTTGGAAAGGTTTCATGAATTCAAATGAATTTTGGTATGGAAAGATTTTAATTTTATGGAATTGGAAAATTTGTAGAAAACTTCAAATCAGAATATGGTCAGCCAGCTTTTTAATAAACTTTGAGTTTTAGGCATTTTGTCAGACTTTTTGGACTTGGAAAAATTTCAGATTTCGTGCTGATTTTTAGAATTTTGTCTGACAATTACTTTAGACTTCTTGGACTTGAAAAATTTCAGAAATCACGTTGACTTTCAGACATTTTGTCTGGCTATTTTAAAATTTCTGGACTTGAAAACTTTTTCAGATTTCAAACGATTTTTTGAACTTACAAATTAGAAAAATGCGGGAAAATGTTTATCGTACAACTCGAATAGATCGAGGCAAAGGAAGCTTGAAAAATTCCATCTACATGACTTTTTTTTATGAGGAGCGAGAAACAGTGTCTTGATGGAAATCGGTGCAACACATTTCAACTGAACATTTTGCTCTTAGGTGATGGCCATCCCAGTCTTTTACCCCAGAGGATTACTCAATTTCTAAAGTTGTTTTCTTTCTGTGGCGAGTTCAGTGTTGAAACATGCTGTTTACAGCAACGCAGAAAGATTTGCGATAGAGTACCCAGGTAATCCGAATCGAGATAGCCGCAACCCGCAATACATGCGAGTTATCTAATAAAATGCTCCATTGTGTAAAAAAAACCATACCACCAAAAAATTGCTATCTCTTTTCGCCGCCGGATCTTTGCTGGAAATTGGCTGCGAGCCCGTTCAATGCTCGACAATCACTTCGCCTCGCTTCTTCCTCCATTCAGTTTGTAGGCTGGCGTTATAAATGGCTATTTTTCAATGGTTCAATTGCGCACAAGTTGAAAAGTTTCTGGTGTAATAAATTCTGCAGCTCGGAGATGGGCGAAGCGAGGCGCGGTAAGCAGCGAAGATCTCCAGTTGTAAATGAATAATGCCCACCTTTCCGGAGCTTTTTCTTGGTATGTATTCATTTTATCGCGGCCGCAGTATCATTGTCGACCGATTCTGGCGCACGGAGTTTGTTTAGATGAGGGAGTGGTGGGAGGGGGGCGAACGCGAAGGGATCGCGTTGCTTTTAATACCGGCGAAGGGATTAATTTCACGACGCTTATAGCCGCTTTAAACGAAAATTCGTGAGGTAGAATATTAATGGTCGAATTTTCCTTTTCTTAAAACTTTCATTAATAATACGCCGTAATCAATAACTCTCCGGCTGTAGCTTTACGCCAGTCTTGACATCGCTTTTAATTACTATTAGCTGTACCAAGTTTTCGAGACTATTACACAAAGGTACAAGTAGGTATATACTAGTATATAGACGAAGCGACTGTCGGCGTCGCCAATGCCGTTCATAAATTAAACTTTGCACTTCGACTTGTTAATTTACTCGAAAAGAAAAACAATATTATAGGTACGTAATATCCGAGGGAGATTTGGATACTTTACTCGAGGCATATTCGTGCAAAGTGTGTGCCAGTGCCTATATCTTTCGAATACGATACGGAATGTACAGTATATTATTAAAAAAGACTCATTTGAATAGAAAGAAGCTGTGTTGATCGATACTTTTTTTTTCAATATGGGTTTTTTTGTGTCAACTCTCCCCTGTTTTTTCATGAAAAAGAAATGGTTACTTCACTTTCAATTTTCTCACCATCCCCGGCACTTCGGCTGCGTTGCATGAAAAGCGTAAATGAACTCCATTTACGTAACAACGATGTAATAAGGACTCTTCGTTTTGATAATTTTTAACCCTCGGTAACGACAACGACCAAGTTGGTTAGCATTTCTTCCATTATTTCTTTTCAAAAAAAAAAATCACACCGTGAAATTTCGCAGTGTGTCGTGGTTTCACTTTTGCGGATGATTTTGAATACTTAGACAGATTAAAAAGTCGCGTACCTTCGTTTAAATGTGACGAATTTTGAGTATTTGGTTGACCCAGACTCAACGATCATTATGAAATATTAAAAATTCCAACTGTTTGTTTTTTTTTCACCTATGTCTTATTTAAATTGTTGAAAAAATTCACGACGTTTACTTTATACTTAAGTTATTATATAAATTAAATATTTGAAAAAATTAGTTAATTATTGACGCAGAAAAATTATTTCGATTAAAAAAATTTAAAAATTTCTATTGCAGTCTTGCCAACTTTTGATTTTTGCAAAAATAGACTTTTACCGTGAAAAATTGAGAAAATTTCGATTCCTTAATAAAATCGAAAGTTGGCAAAACTGCAATGAAAAATTTTCAATTTTTTCAGTCAAAATAATTTTTCTACACAATAGAAGCCCTTTACGTCTGGTTTTGGTACCGAGCGGAAGGTATTTTATTTTTTTGTACCTCAAAAAACTCGATTTTCAACCCCCTGGTAAAGGGCAATAAGCGGTATCCAATTTCGAAGTCATTGGCCTGGGGAGGTGTAGAAACTCAAAACGCACTTTTTCAGGAGGGTGACCGAGTTGACAGGCAGATGGCAATACCCAAAAGTGGCAAAAAACCACGTGTTTTTCAAAAGTGACTCGGCTTTGCGCTTTGAGCACACTCAGCTTCGTCCTCCTTCGAGCTAGGGGTCTAAAATGTGCATACAATTTTTCCAGAAGCAGTCTGCTAAATGTCAGCAAAATAAAATTCCCTGGTCTTTTGTCGGAGGGATAAGTTCGGTGGTTGTTGTGAATTTTTTTTTTGGAAACGGTTGTAGAAGCAGAGGAGGGTTGGGTGAAAACAGTTGCTATGAGAGAAACGTTTACGAAGGTCTGAGTGAGTTTACCATATAGCGTTGCATGAAGCTGTCGGCTTGTTTGCATTATTAATGGATTATCAGCAGCTGTCAAAAACAAATGTGCCCTAAACGCGAGTAGTGAAATGTATTTCAGATACCTATTTCTGTGATGTGTTTGGTTAAAATGGATAGCCACGTCTGTATTTTTCGTTGATGAAATCAAAAAAATCCAGATTGAATTTAGGTAGCCGTTTTTTCCTTTTTATTTCTCAGTTCGTAGCGTTTTCGAAATCAGATACAGGAATAAAGGCTGAGAAAGCGATAGAGTTCGGTTGTTAGATCTGAAGGGAAAAAATGAACTAATTACTTTGGGTTGCAAAGTATGCGATTTTTAATGTGCATATATGTAGATGTTTATCAGTATGTAAAAGTTATTTGTATGTCAACGCACTGACAACGAATTATGTACATATGTAGTAGTGTAATCTGGGATGCCTGGCTGCGGTTGCATAAAGCAGTCATTTTTAGATGACATATGCAGTTACGTGGATTTAAAGGGGGTTTTAAACATCAGGGCGAGAGTAGACGATTAGTCGAATCGAATTTTAATCGTATGTCTGGCTATTCCGCGGAAGTTATCTTTTCGGCATCTATGTAGTACCTACACACCACTACCCGACTACCTATTAAAAAAATTATCGTTGCCATTATTTGTGGGAGTGACAGAGACAAAAAAGATTGCTAGATACTCGTACTTTAACACGAACATTATTTTGTCGTGTGGTTCCAATTTTTTTTTAGAGGAGCTTTTCCTAATTTTGAAAAATGGGCCGTTTAGTGATTTTTCAGAAAAATGATTGTGGAAGGAGAGGGCAGGTTCAAAACATTTTCGAAAATTTTTCACAACAAGGTACACCACCTGAGAGCTTTGGAATGGAAATTGGATGGGGGATAGACTCCATTTAATTATCGGGCTAAACGATTTAACGATTTCTTAAAAATTCGCAACATCATGTTTATTTATTCTGTCGCTGATCGAAAATGAAAATCTAATTTTACAGTCGTAGGTCTCTCCAACTGCTTAGTCACTATGAAAGTATTGTATATAATTAGACTTACTGCTCTTATTACACATTACTTTCAAAATTGTATTGATCAAATAGCAAAATTTGAGGCACGTACGCTCTCGTATTCATGCTAACATATGCAAAATGACCATGCTGGTACGTGAAAGGTTTACGATTAGGTACATAGGCATTTGCAGCAAAATTACAACTATTTAAGTATAGATGTAGGTAGTTTAGCCATTCGGATTGAGGCGATTTATTTACATATGCTCGAATTTTCGTATAAACCATTTGTGTGCTCGTGCTTGTGCTTGGTTTGTGGAAGCTTACGTACTTATCGTTGGAAGCGATTTGTTGCTTGGTACTCGAAAATGGTATAGGTAGTTTTCTTATAAGTGCGTAAGAAATTTCAGTCGAATAGGTAGGTATATTTAGTCAGCTTATAGGGTGTTTTTTCCCATCATTCGGGGTACCTAGCAATATCTAGTAAAAGAATCGCGATGGCTAGTCGATAAAAATCTAAAAAGTACTTCGAACATGAAGAACATGGGCCCATTTTGTAGTGCAATAAACGGTGATAAATGTCCGGCAATAATTCAGAATATTGAGTACGTGATCACCATTCATGGTACTCGATTGAGCTCGTTTTTATCGAATTAATGCGTTCGCGTATGTACGTACGTAGTATTTACCGAAATAAAAGTACGAAAAAAAATGGCGATGCGTATAAAAAAATGCGGCAGTCGGCTTGAAAAATGATTATGGCAGTCGAGGTAGAAAGCTGCAACGATTAATCTATGAAAATTAGTCGAAATGAAACTTTAAAATGGAATAATTTCGTTCAACTTATCGTTCACTTTTGCTATCTTACTTTTTTTCCTATACCGAAATACGATGGAAGCTTGCCAAAAGAAATAGAAGGGAATTGACGCGAATATTTCCATCTCGAAAAGTATCCCGATAAGGAAATTTTCTGGCTCGAGAAATTTTTCAACGGAGCAATTATTATTAAGATAATTGCCGGAGCCTTTCTTTCGGACAAGTTTTCTTTTTTCTTGTTTCCGAGTAAGTACATTACTAAGTAGGTATTTTTTTTCTTCTTTTTTTTTTGGAATGTGTCCGTCGCGGCGCCCGACCTCGTCAGCCTCGGTCGAGATTTTGTAACGAAGAAACTCATCTCTCGTTAATGATTCGTGTCGTCTGAGTAATTTAATAAAAGCACGCGTCATTTTTTTCGATTGACGTTGCCGCGCTTTTGTGCTTCCGCTCGACTCCGAATCGTAGTTTCCTTTGTAATTAATTTTTCAATTTCGTTTCCACTTTTTTATTAAATCCATCAACAGTTTTTCGAAATATACGTGTCCGCGTTGTCGTCATCCGCCGTTTTAATTGTTCATTTTGCGAAAAGGGTAAAAAGCGGTCGTTTGACCATTGAAAAAGCAGACCTTATAATACCTAACGTATTGTTTTATGAACTCGACGAACCATGTTAAAAAGGCTGAGATGAAGACTGCGAGTACACGCTCCGCGTGTACTCGTATTCCAATCTTCGAACCCGTAATTTTTAATAATAACGCGCATTAAAAATAGAAATAGCAACTGTTGGCTGACGATATTAAAAAGAACAACTTGTTAACGTTTATATGAGCGATGCGATGGCTGCGATGTGTTTTTCACAACGCACCAGTGGCACCTATTATAACATTGAAAGCATTTCAATTAACCATTTGACGTATGTGTGTACACTTTAAACCTTTCATTCGATCGATTGTATTCGTATTTTGTGTTTGTGTACCGATGTAAGATTTATTCGAGTCGTACTCGTATCTGTATTGGGCTCGTAGGCTTGTACTAAGATATTTTTAACATGTTTCAAATAGGTATGTTTGTTAGTGTAAGCCATCCCTATCCAGGTAGTTGAGTATGAATTGACGCTGATTAAAAATTAATAACCCACATTAAAAGTACAAGTGTGAATGGTACCTGTCGCGAGTCAAGTGTACTCATATCAACCACTAACGCACACAGCACAGTTCCCGTATACCAAAGACTACCTGAGACTTGTCGTTTGTTATAAAGATGATTTAAACGGTACGGGTTTCATTAGAAAGCATGGTAGCTGCACAGAATGTCATTTTTAAGGCCTATTTATGGGAAATATTCACCTTGAAAGTGTAGCAAAGATGAGTATCCGTAATCATAAGGATGCATGATGAGATCTCTAAAATTTGTTAAATTGTCGGTAGCTAAATCAGGGTAGTTACAGGTCATAGAAATCAAGGAAGTCATGGAAATGTCATAAATTATGCCAAAAATTACGACGTCATGCAAAAAGTCATGGATTTCAGACTTTGGGTTATCAGTGTGATTACGGGTACAAAAAGTACGAATTTTTCAATTTCAAATTCTCTTTTTAGCAGTGACGGTGAGAGGGGGTACAGAGTACCGGGCTCGGATTTTTTCCAAGGGCCCGCGGGCCAAACGGTCAAAGGACTAAAACAAAAAGAAAATTCTCAAATTTTATTGGCATGAGTTCTCATTCAGTGATGAATATGAAAATTGAAAAAATTAATTTCAAAATTTTTTTAACAGAATTTTTTGCCCTCGTTTCGTTTGGGCTTCCTTTTTTACTAGAAAGTGTATATTTTTCAAGGACCTGCTCAAATTTTGGTCCTCAGGTAATTTAAATCCCCAATCTGGCGACGGAATTGAGTAAAAAAGAAAGGGGCTTGCAAAAGAGTTGTACCGGGCCCTGCTCCGTTCTCGACGTCACTGCTTTTTAGCACATAAGATATGCTTTTACTGTGGGCAATTCTACGAAAAACCTGACGAATTTCCGTCATGAAATTTTCGCACGATGACTTAGGCATTTTGTCAGACTTTTTTGGATTTGGAAAGATTTTCAGATTTCCATTGATTTTTTGGATTTGGAAAATTTCAAGACAATGCTGACTTTCAGATATTTTGTCAGATAAACAATTTAGAATTTTATTGATTTTGCAAAAAAAAATGAAAAGTTTCACTTTTGAATGCCTTTTTTTGCAAAAATTTTCGTCCTCCACCCGACGAATCAGTATCGTATTTTGAAGGGTTCAAGGGATCTGGACAGTGGACACCTTTCTGACGCTTGGGATATTGGAAAAATAATAATTTTTCACCTTTTCAATGTTTTTTTTTTTTTGCAAAAATTTTCGCTCTCGTTTCTCTCCAACTCGCAAAGTTTCCTTATTTCAATAAAATGATAAATACTTTTCAATATTTTACATAGAATCGTATTTTTTCATCCCCCATGAATCTTTTGCTACGTTATTGTCCGAATGAACTGATTTGATTTTTTTGGTAGATTGAACTTGCCATGCTCAAAATATTTGAGTTTGAAATTTTCAGTTGTCGAAAAATGATATCGAATTCAAGTCATTTTTGAAAATGTGCAGGTCTTCTGAATATTTGGTGAAGATTAGTGAAGAAGGGTAGTGAAAAAAAGTTATTGTGGACGTCATGAACGAAAAAAGTGAGTTCTTCGCTTAAAAATTCTGCTTCTTTGGATCGTTAAAAATAAGATCAAATTGAAAAACATGGAATTAAAAAAAATTATGAATAATCAAAATCTTGAACTAAATAAATGAATGAAATCTATGAAAAAGCTCAATTTCAACTTAGGCCTATAAATTACATATTAATAAAAGTGGATAAGAACAAATATATGAAAATAAATAAAATTAAAGTTTAATTCAAACGTTCCAAGGGGTGCTGGACAGTAAGGTACAAATATGTTGATATATATGGTATAGGTACATTCGCGAATACGAAGCGAACCGAAGCGGGACGCGAATAAAAACGTAGCCGTAATTTAAAATTGTTTATGGTGGTAGTTTATATTGGATACGGGATAAATTATCTTTTGCGAAAAGTGAAATGCTCGTAAATCACAATATAGTGTTAGTTCGACTCGAGAGTTGCCTTCAATTTCAGATTGTATCTATAAATTACGAGCAGTCTTAAAATATATTTCAGCTTGTGTATATACTTTTCCATTCAGCACGTTCCAAAAAAAAAAGAAGTAGCCGATTTTCTGGACAGCTTTTGGCGCTTTGTTGTGTGTCGAGAGTAAAAACTACTAGGAAAACTTTTCTGCGAAGAAGTTTTTTCGTTATGTGCTATGTGTAAAGTACACTTACGTACTGTGTTAGGTGACACCTCGTATCATTGATTCGTTCCTCGTTCTACGGTCTTAGTTTAATCAAATATTCATGAACTCGATTTGGTATTTTGATCTGAATAGTGATCACTGATCAAAATTTTTTCCATTTTCATTTGTCATCTTTACGAAATATGAATTGATGTATCAGCTTTTCTTTGAATTGTCCTTTTAATCCAATTTTGGTTTTAATTTCTTACAAATAGCCTCGAATAATGCTGACACTGTTTTAGATCGGTCAGAGTACTTTTTCTGTTACTCTATAGTTTACTTCTATGCTTCTCAGGAACATATTCTACAACTTCTGGCTCGAGTTTTTGAGTTGTTCACTGATTTTGTGGTTTTTTTCTTCTACTAAACAATCTCAGCGCTAGTGAATCCGCATTTCTTAGGTTCAGTAGTGCACACAAAAATTCATCTTACGAGTTTGATCTCTGAATTAGATTTTTACCCGCAGATGCCATTTTTTCTACGAATCCGTTTGATTGTGGAAAAGCTGCTTGTTATGTGTTGAAATGACCATTCTTCGCTGAATGCGTATGCCGAAAGGACATTCCGAAGCCCGCAATATCATTATGTGTGTATAGAGAAATTGAAGGGTTTCATTCACAAACACCACTCAATTTTAGTTTTTCCGTTCGATGTTGGAAAAAATGGTCTGAAGAAAATTCGTCAAACGTATTTTCGCATAAGAAGCGACTTAAAAACGTATAAAAGCAAATGAAAAGTCGAAAGTACTCGAATAACATATTTCGAACGCGTCGCGCTTTCAGAATAGAACTCCAAAAGGAAATGATTTTTCCGGCGAACAAGTCCCAAGTGATTTAAAACTTAAATATAAAAGCCTTACGACAGATTCAAGAGGGAAATGAATTTTTTTCTTTCCTACTTTTCACGATATTTGAAGATTTCTCTCGATTTAAACATGTATAGCGAAGGCTTTTCCACATTCGTACGTGGACTTTTTTTCTTTTTTTGCATCGTTTTTTTCTTTTTCTCGTGTAGCGTTTACGTATATACTCGATGTAACAGATAGCATGGTTTTCGTATTACCTGTACAAATACCCCAGGACTCGATGACGTTTTTCAATTTCCGGCCCAGAATAATTAACTTAGAAGCTGGATAAAAGAATTCCGCCGTTTGAGGTTTACTTTTCGAAATGAAGGAAATATTGGTTACAAAAAACACAATTTTATCGTCGTTTATCGCGAGCAAGTCAAATAACAATGTCCCTTACCAATCGTTTGATTGCTGATTGTGAAAAAGGGTGTGTTGAAATTGAAATTCGTCTTCCCCGAGCGAATGTAGAATAAATTGAAGAATCTGCCTCGCTTCTACCGGGCAAATATTTGAGATCTTCGAGTATAAAAGCAATTTGGTAAATAATGAACTCGCGTTTAATCGTTTCTTTTCTCGACAGCTCGCGACAATAGGTAACTTATTGATGGATAATTTATTTATTTATCGAAATTCAACGTTCAGTCATTTGCAATAATAAATAGGGCGGTAATTTTATATTTTTTTTGAATGGTTTAGTGTGGCTTACTTAGGAATAGGAATAGCTTAGACACTCTGTCCTCCTCATCACCTAGCATTATCCTGATATCAGTTGTATCGAAGATCTCTTTTCTGGGCATTTCGTAAATCTTGCATTGTGAGAGAATGTGCACTTTTGTGAGTCGACATTTGTAAGTTTGGCACTTTGGTATGATTTTTTGACGATCATAGCAAGATGAGTGAGGGCGGACTACCTACTTGTTTTCTATTACTGCGTAAAGATTTTGAGTTTGCTGGCCGGAGTGACTTCCTAATCAGTCTGAATGGCTTCTTGAATTTTTCTCTTATACATACCACTGAAGCACTTTACCATTTGGCAGTGCCTAAGTAATTTATAACGCGCGAACGCATTGAACCGTTAATGATGAGAAATGGGTCCAAACAGGTACCTCTACTCTAATACAAAACACCTACGTAAGGACATTACGGGCAAAAATTTTAAAATAGGTACTCGAAAACCCAAATTAAAAATGACTATAGTCGAATGTTAGTGTGTATACGTACGAAGAGGAGCGAAAATACGTAGCTCAATATATTTTCATTTGGCCAAAAACGAGGGTTAGTGTTTTCTTTGACCCCCGGTAAATTTACCTTTTAGGTGTATACGAAGCACGCGTTTCAGTTTGGGAAAGAATCAACAACCGGAGAATCGAGCTTCCCAGCCCTTCGTATCACGAAGACCGCGTATGAGGTTGAAATAGATGAGTAAAGTTACAAAAACAGCAGAATTCTGGAAAGACATTTCACGTATTTTGGGGGTTGACTGTATCTACGTTCTCCAATTACACATACTTTCAGTTGTACCTTCTCTTTCGACTTTCTCCTAGACAATGGGGGAAAGAACGATGAAAAATCATCTATCGGTAGGGTGACATTGCCATAAATCCAATTTCAAATTCACCTCTTCCCAGAGTTCGTCTCTTTCCCTCTGACACAATCCGTCTCTAGGTAGGTACCTCGCTTATACGTTTATCATCGGGTTACCTTTCGTGTTCGATTAATGAACACCACAAATCACAGGCCTGTAAGTGCATGCTTTTAATATGGCTCATTCTACCAAATTGCATTATTTACTTACGGCACGGCACAAACAGTCAAATTTCAAAGCAGGTATCAAATGATTAGAGATTCATTTTTCACTCCTTTTTTTCGAAACACTTTACATTACGCTATCAGTTAACACCGGGCGTGGAAAAAATATACGAAAATAAACAGGCCGCCGGAGAAAAGTATGCATTATTCATTAATCATATCTCAGCAACGCGAACTGCGAACTTTTCGGTGAAACATCTAAGCAATATTGGAAGTCCGGAAAAACGATACGAATAAATGTGTAAATATTTGCAGAAAAAAAAATTCATAAATCATATCAGCCAACAGCGTTTAATCAACGGTCACTTTTTCACATTGAATACCTATACAATCTACATGGTAGCTTATTCAGTAATTTTCAACTCTCCAATACACAGAAAGGTTAATTCCTACCGAAACCCAAATCAAATCTTGAACTTCGCGAGCTTACGAAGAAATTTGTCGACGAGCCACTAAAATCGGCTAAAATGAAGGTATCATTGTCGAAATAATATTATATTCCAACCACGGATGTATAATTTATACCCCTGAAACATTCGCGGTTGGTATCTCCTTCTCTGTCTGGCACCGAAACAAAAACTAAAAACGGAAGTCGCAAACCCGAAACGTTTTATAAGCGTAACACACGAGAGCAGTATGCTGATTTATGGCGTGTTTTCAGTACATTACTGTTCGCTAGCGAAAAGAGCTTCGGGTAATTAATTTATCCCCGAGATAAAACAGCCTTTAAATTTAATTAAAGACAGACCGCGTACTTCTACTTCGCGAAAAGCTTTCCCAGTATCGTGCTATAATACAGGTATATACTTACAACGATACTTGCTCAACTTAGACTCCAACTAGTGTTCCATAGTTTCAGAACTTCAACAACCAAAAAAACTACAACAAAAAGCAAAAAATACATAATAATTTTGTTTTGTTTTTCAGTACATATTTATACCTATTTTATAACGTTATTTGGCTGCCTCATTCGCAAACAAAAGTTAAATATAATTAGTCGAGTCGTAGAATATGGGGTTAAAATACATGAGCTACAATTGAAAAATTATTGTCCAGAAATTTAAACCGTTCTAATTGAAAAGCGTGAAATAAGTCGACTAATTTCGAGTTGAATTCGTAGAAAGCTCAACTAAAAAGACCGGCAAGTTTAAAATTAAATACGCGTTTTAGCTACGTCGACATCACCATCGCAGGACGACAATTCTCGAAATACTTCAAGTTAAAATAAATGGTTTTGTATGTATCCAGCGTTTGTCACATTTGCCACATCAAAAACCTATAGCACTTTCTTCATCAAGTGTTCATTATTCTGCTATCTGCGAGCTGTGTTGCTGTTTTTAATTCGATTACATCCGCTTTGACGGATATCCCAGCATTGTGGCGTATTCGCTTCATTAATTATCAATTTGACTTTATTGTGATATAAGACAGTAATTAAGTTTCCATTATGGTGAAATATTCGTTGGGAGCTGACAGGGGTGTTAAAGTTAACTGTAACTATAACCGAATACTCGAAACTTGATCGATATTTTCCACTAGTTTGAGGAGTGCAATAAACTGTAAACGAAAGAACCCGCAGGTCAAACAAATTTTCATTTTTTCCCCCAGCTTTTGTCGTAATTACAATAATTTCAATTTTAGATTCTTTTTATTTTGTCTCATCAACTTAAAATCCCTGTATAAAATTGATATGGGAAAAGAATGGGAATATAGAGATGGCAGAAAAAATCCGAGAATGGAATTTACTTTGTTAACCGAGTATATTCAATCGATTTGATTTTTTCATTATTTTCGAGGTGTCAAACAAAGTCAATTTATACTTATTTTGCATCGTCGAGAAAGAAACTAACCATTTCACAGATACGAAAGTGCCATTGGTGCAGTAGAGAGAACTCGCCAATTAAATGTTGTTACGAACGTATAAATTGCTTTATTGCAGCTGAAGGGTCAGCAGTAATGAAACAGTTGGCTGTTTTATGTGTACGAACAGGTCACCACACCCCCATCGCTATCTCATTGTAACCCATTACTGACTGTATGTAAGCTCAAAGCCTTACCGAAGAGCTTTAATTACGTCTGATGACCGATGTACAAGAACATCGAGATGTTTGTAAGCAATATGTCCATGAAAACGGTTCGTTTCCAGGTTATATGCTTATACTTGTGATGAAATTTTCCTCCAGAGTTCGAGGGAGAAAGAAATCTATGTTGGCATGAACAGTATAATAATCGAAACGTAAATAATTTCATTATGTAATCTGCAAAGTCGCTTTTTCTTCTCGTGATGGAATGGAGAGATGATGGAAGAAAATGGCATTTGATTTCCCTTGCCGAATAACGATATCATTCTTTTTGTTTTTTTAGAAAATGTTGCAATTATAGACTTCCGATGAGAAAGAAAATAAGGGAAGGTGAAAAAAATTCGTACTGCACGAATAATGTGTACACATAGGTACCTACCTACCTACCTACCTACTTATCTATAGGTAGTCTTCGTGCGTGTACATCTCACGTCTCATACATATACTCGCAGAAATGAAATGAAATTTCGTACAACACATTAACATCAGTTCTTCGTGACTATGCTCGTATAAAATGTAACCTAAATTTCAAAGTTGGCAATTTCCAAAAAGCCCTCGAGCTCTTTAATTCTCCAACTCGAACTTAATAATTTTGGCAAAACTTGGTCGTTAAATTTCACATAATCGTAATGGCAGTACTCGAGAGCGCGCGAATTTATAATTCGTGATTCGATTTAGTTTTTGTTTCAAACGCTTATTCTCTCACTCGTGCATATAAAATGACTCAAGTTACGACTACGCGCACAAAGAATCCAAGAACAAAGATCGGTAAACACGCCCCCAAATAATTCATCAAAGCTTGCGTATGTAAGTTGGTGCCTAAATGACACTACTATTACCCCCCCCCCCCCCCCCCCCCCAACACAAGGTCCTTGGTCTGTAGGATGACACTAAATTTTCTAGGAATTTCTATAAAAATCGTAAAGAAAGATTCGAGAAAGTAGAAGAATCATCAAAATGGCTTCAACTGTTTCAAACGTTTTCGAAGATGAGATAAAAAGAAAAATGCGAGGAACGTCGTTGAATTTCCATGAAAATCGTGTCGAAATAACGTAAAAATAGGTAGGTATATGAATTTTCATCGAAAACGTGCAACTTTATGAAAAAATTGTGCAAATAGGTACTCTTAAAGTGTAAAAAAAATTGTTCAAAGTTTTGTGAAAATTGTCTAGAAAAAGACATCAAAATGACAATTTTCCATATTAGCATAGGATATGCTTTATGCGATGACAAAACCTGCGAAAAATGACACAAAATTCCGTCGCAGTGACCTTTAGACATTTTATAAGACTTTTTTGGACTTTAAAAAATGTTAAAATTTTCACAGACTTTTTGGATTTGGAAAATTTCCGAAATGATGCTGACACAGACATTTTGACAGATAAACACTTACACTTTTTGAATTTGGAAAATTTTAGAAATCTCGATAACTTTCTAAAATTTTGTCAGACGGACATCTTGGATTTGGAAAATTTCCGAAATGATGCTGACACAGACATTTTGACAGATAAACACTTACACTTTTTGAATTTGGAAAATTTCAGAAATCACGCTGACTTTCAGACATTTTGTCTGGCTATCTAGATCTTTTGGACTTGAAAATTTTTTCAGATTTCAAACAATTTTTTGGACTTGGAAAATTTCAAAAATTCAGTTGTCTTTTGAACTTGTAAAAATTTAGATTATTTCAGAATTTGATTTTTAGACATTTCACGAGATATTATTGTGCTCGACTTCTTGAACTTACAATTGGATGAAGTGAGATATTATGTCAGACTGGAATGTGCACTTCAATTTGAATAGCAGAAAGAGCAAAAGCATATCTCTATTTTTTATACGTTCATGGGTAGTATGAAAATGTAAATTTCCGGGGGAGTGGTATAACCGGATTTTTGTTCTATTTTGAAAAATTTTGAAGCGATTTTCGAATTTTTTCAAAAATTTTGAACATTTATTTGAGTACTTTCGACAATTTTTCAAGAATGAAGGGGTAATGGTGAGAGAATAAGTGCAGTACTCCTGTCCCTCCTGCAGTTGCACTAAGAAAGCGTCATCGACCAGTATAGGTTTTTTCATCCTCTCGACATAACTGCGATTTCAGCGAACCCACTAAACAATTTTTAAAAGGGGTGGAGCTGGTGGTCGTCGTCATGCCAAAGTAAGAAAGAGCAAAATTTTAGATCTAAGCGTCGAAGGCCAATCACCCTGTATGAAATTTGGAAGCTGAAAGAGAACACGGGGCGTTTTCGGAATGATAACGAAATAAAAGTAGCATAGATGCGCGTTTTGTTCAGCTAGTTTGCGAGCAAAAGCTCTCATCATTCGTCACCGACACCGGCTACAACAGCGAGTTTTTCGCACTCACACTCGCAGCAATAACCCTCTCGACGCAATAAATTATTCACCCTTAGATCAATAACGAACTTTTTCGACTCCCTTGTACACGAATGCGATGTGCAACAACAACGTATACCGTATACGTCCTGTACAAAGCCTAATACCGCCATCGAGGAAGTAAAAGGAAGAAGATAGAAAAAAAAACATTGGAAACTGTTCGAGTTTCCCTCTGTATGCGAGAACGTGTCTCTATATCCCAAGGCCATGCGAAATCCGCTTCATTATTTCCTTTGAGTAAAATTTAACGAAATTTTGTATCGGTCGTTCAATTCTCTGCCCTGTTTTGCGAGGTTTAGTTCGCTGCTTGCTTTTTTTTTTATCATCGTCGAATTTATGCGGTACGCGTATACGTGTTTGGTTTTTGAACGAGAATTTGAGAATTTCGACGTATAATTTATTCATTCTCGCCGTCGCTCGCATAACTCGCATCTTGATGAAAAGTTTCACGTAACACGCGTGCGGTTTTGCGCAATAATACGTACGCACGCAGATTTGCGCCAGCCTACAGCTATATACAATGTGTGTTGATGGTACGTATGTGATGTAGTACTCGCGAGAGATGTGGTTTTAGTGACCTTTTTGTTTATTTTCGATGAAATTTCGGATCATCGGATACGTGTCTGGTTATAGAATGTACGAGTATTTTCGAGTTTTCGAATGTCATGTATTGTATAACGTTTGGTTAGTCTTCGAAATACGTGATACGAAGAAATTGTACTGTTCAAAAATTCATTGGCTATTGTATAAGTAGCAGAAGCCGGGTTTTTTATTAGAAATTATTCAGATGAAGGTGGGATTGGAAGAAGTCACGTTGAACAGCACTCTTCGAAAATATTTTTGGAGAGAAATTTTATTTAGAAGTTGGTTCAGAATGTGCCCTCTTATCATTTTAGAATTGCCAGTTCGAAAGGATCATTTGCGACCCAAATGTCAGTCACAAAATCAGTCTAGGATCAAGGACAATATAAATAACAGCTTGAATCATTCAGATGCAACCCGCAACAACTTGACGTCACTGCACCAGTTACGATGCTTGACACTTCAGAGTAACCAACCAATGTATTTTTTTTCAACAGAGGGAGGGGTTCTGCACCTACAACGACTTGTACGATTTAGGTTTCACCAGGAGTTTTAATTTTTGTACAAAATGGAGGCATTGTGCGCCGTTGGTTGTCAAGAGACCTCTGGTTAAACTCGCAACTGTCGCTCCACTATATGGAAATTTCATACAGTAGCTCGCCGAGTGCGAGAGAGACAAAAGCAATTTTTTCGTATTTTCCAGCGAGCATCCGTCGTTCGTCGAAAAGCTCTGTAGACCGTATTTTATAATTAATTCGCGGCGATGACGCCTGCTCCTAAGTTCGATTGTACATACTCGTACGTTTGTTGACCAATGAGAAGGACGTGGTGCTAAAAGTTTGCTAGCGTATATTCATAGTGCACGTATGTGTTCATATTGTAAATACACATCTAGGGATACATGTGTAGTATGTATGTATATTGTATACGTGAACACGCCGTACAAACAAATTTATGCCTGCGTGTTGGCAATATATTTGTCAGATATAAAGTTGCGCTTGCTTTTCACAATATACACCGTATATGTATAGATACTGTGCTCCCGCACACACCTCCTGCCACAGCCTGTTTCACACAGTTCGAGCCTTGCAGCTTTTCAGCTTTGCAGGGTATTGCGCGAGATAGCATTTTAATACCTACGGGATTTGATGAATGCGAAATTAGTTCTCAATAACGCGTTCGTATGAGGTAGTTTTTTTTTACTCTTCTTTCGCTATAGCTAGATGTTTTTACCTCCAATTTTTTTTCATGTTGATATAACCCACGATGACGCGTTTAACATTGACAACAATCTTGAAGAAAAAATTGAATCGAAAACATAAAATTTTTATTTAAAACTACAGATTTGTCAATTAGACCGAGGCTAAGCTGTTGTGCTTACCAACATATCTGAGCCCCATTGTTCAGAATTCATTTGCCTTTGGGGTCAAGCAGGTATTTTCCACTTTGGGAACCCCTGGCTTTCAGTGTGTATAGTTTTATGACCTATTGAGTCTATTCTTCCGCACGTGCACGTGCACGTGTGGAGTTGCACGTGCGGAGCGCTCGGACCAGTTTTATTGCCCTTTTGATACCGTCCGACTCAAATTTGGAACACCTGCCGCCGTTGGCATGGTTACGACCTCGGGGCCGGTCGGCTCGGCTCGGGTCTGCTCGTGCGAGTAGTTCCCCTTCTACCTAAACTGGTTAACGTCTAGCGGACTCTC
This sequence comes from Pseudococcus longispinus, assembly GCA_900064475.1. Lineage (NCBI taxonomy): Eukaryota > Metazoa > Arthropoda > Insecta > Hemiptera > Pseudococcidae > Pseudococcus > Pseudococcus longispinus. The sequence goes on from FIZU01062582.1 coordinate 17,747, forward strand.
GAAGCTAGAGTCAGTCTGATCGGA
>FIZU01062598.1:0-16328 GCA_900064475.1 Pseudococcus longispinus
TACGATTTGTTTACAAAAAGTAAAATATGATATGGCGTAATTTAGAAACTGAAATTTACATTTGGCTCTTCATGGTCCGCCATTGTTACGTTGTGAACTGCTCCGTAATTACGGGTTATTATTTATATCAGCTGTGTAAATACCTAATTTTACCAATGGTTCCAAATTTTTTTGATTTTTATCATTTTTTTTGGCGGTTTTCATTTTTTGAATGGCGATTCCGTCTCCGAATTTCAGAATTCTGAATTTCTGATGAATTGAATTTCTTGGACTAAAAAACTGAAAATATTTTCAAGGAGCTAAGTATAATAATTATACCTATTCTATTAAAGTAAAATTAAATTCGACAATTCAAAATTCAAATCATTTTACTTTTAATAATAATCCAGTTTATTTATTTATTCTGAATCCAGAGATGGGCAGATCGTGGAAAAAAAGATCGATCTGAAACAAAAACAGATCAAGATCGTGATCTTTGATCTTATCTTGTTCAAAATTTTGTGATCTGATCTTGTCAAAAATTTGGTGATCTGATCTTTTTTTTTTAAGATCTCGAAAAAGATCAAAATGATGGTGGCACTGACCACTGAATTTGGGAATTTGCCGATAAAGATCAGATTAAAAATTTTTGAATAAGATAAGATCAAAAATCGCGATCTTGATCTGATTTTTTCAGATCTGATATTTTTTTCCCGCGATCTGCCAATCTCAGATTAATAACAGTTGAATCATGAAAGTTAAATACAAATACTTAATTGTAAGTACATTCTTTCTTATCAAAATAAAAACCACATAGAAATTATTTTTAGAAAGTTCAAGTATGGTTGAAATCAGTCTCCTCCACCCCCTACATCTACATCACCGCCACCGCCACCTCCACCCCAACCACCACCACCGCTCAAGGCTCCAAATCCTAAAATTGAAAAAAGTCCTGCCCCCGTCTTACCAGTCTTTTCCGGTGGCCTATAAACCGGACCAAAACCCTGACTATGGTCATCATCTTCAGCAATTTGTTTATGAACAATCACAGTTGGCGCAAGTTCAGGATCGGCATTCTTCAAAGCACTTTTAAAATCCTTATTTCTGAAGAACTCAAATATGGTTACTTTTTCAGGTAATTTCTCATCATCGTTTTTTCCCTCTACTGAGGATGTCGAATGAGTTCGTATTTTTCTTGGAAACGTTAACGCTAAATCTCCAACCATCTTCAATGGAGGAAACTCCATCCGTTCTATTATCTTATTACTAGGCAACCCCAGTCGCTTAATTAATTCCTCATTCACAGGGCACATATATGTACAGCCACCAATGTTGTATTCTTCCACCATGATGCGACCACCACCGTGGCATATGAAATCTTCCTCAACACATTCCATTTTTGTATGTTGGGTTACTATGGTGGTAGCTAGACCTTCATCGTCCTGGATGATCCTCCAAAATGCATTTACCGGCGTTGCTATGCTGCATAATCCTGGTGCACAAGATATGAGTGGCTTGTTTACTGTTGTTTCGTATATACCCGAATACAAAGTCAATGGTTTGTTGGTCTGGAAAGTTACAAACGAGTTTTCATTCGCTGATTAAGTCAAGAAAATATCCAAGTGCCTATTTTATCCGTACTCGCTTACCTCTTTGCTATACAATCGAATATAATTGTCGACTGCTATCATGCCCTTCATTGCATCTTGATTCAGAGTAATAGCAGTATAATTGAAGGAAAACCGCGTAGTTGATCCCCAAACCACGGTCGGCATATCCTCAATACCAACGAATTGGTATGCATATCTTTTCTGTATAAAAAATTGACAAAACGTCCTTTGTAGTCTAATATTAAGTAGGTATATGTACTATTTATACAAAAAGTCGTAAAGAAACGATTGGCGGTAGTCGATAGAAATTACTATAGTATCGATAGTTTTTTGTCGATGTATGGAAAACTAGGTACCAATAGTTTCAGTTGTACAGATAGTATCTAACTATATTAATAGTTTATACCGATACTATCGATAGTTTTTTAAGCCAATTTTTTTAGGGAATTCGGCAAATTGCGAACGATTTGACGTTCGTTTTTACCTATCATCTACCAAAAAAATTATGATTGTTTTTTATTTTCAACTTTCAGTTTTAGGCGAATTGTGGAATGTTTGGAATTTGACTTTGTTCTTAACATTTGCCAAAAAATGAAAATTCAAAAATTGTTATCTACTCTTTTTAATAGGTACTGAAGCTGTGGCGGGGAGTTTTCAAGTCTTTTTTTACTTTTGTTTGTAACTTGTGATAAAGTGTTTCACTATTTTGGTTCAACATGTTCAATTGTTCATGTATGAATGACGAGTGAGTTGATAAATTAAAAAAAAAACTATCGGATAACTATTCAATAGTATCGGTATATTTTTTCAGCAAGAGACGAGAGTATTTCACTATTGAAAGCTCCAAACCATAGATAGTTAAACTGTTTGCTAACTATCGATAGTACAAAACTATCGACTATCATCCATCACCAGTTGTCCACACTATTTGAATTAAAATATCTCACCAAACATGTCTAATGTTTAGTATACCTACTTTATAAAACGTATGTTCGCTGCTATCGCTTTTATCTAGGAAACATTCGTATAATTTCATAGTATTGGGGGTATAATATTCCCATACTTCCTGGAGGAGTAAACTTGGTGATGCGATACGGTGAAATGAGTACAGTGTACCTTTACCTTCCGTAGTAGAATGACATATTTTGTAGGTGGATACAAACTGCAGATCCTGTAAGTTTTGTGAAATTTCAGTTTAAAAGTGATAGTGATACCTATCTACTTAATTTGGGATTAAGTTTGAACTGAATTACCGTGCCTTCAGCATTTGATACCTGAAAAACAGATTTTAATAATTTAAAATTAATTGAAAAATATTTTCATAATTTGTAAATGTAGGTATCTAAAGACACCTATGATTTATTAAACACATAAGCATAAGTGATGGACCATTGAAATTGTCATCAAAATACTTAATACTCATTTTTTAAACTTTAATCAGGCATGGGGCTTAACAACTTCAGCCATTCCGATTCTAAGAGTAGGTAGCCAAAAATACTTACTTGTATTCAGCATACGTTGCCTATTTACCCACTGGAAGAGCGTACATTCGCTATGAAACACTCGGTATAGTACCGATACCTACCTGTAGATATCTACAAATCGGATATCTGGAGTTGAGATGAAGTGGGTAGGTTAGTTTTTGACTAAGGGCTTATCAGACTGAGATGGATGAGTATCAACAATAAATGTTTGTATTTGATATGATCATTTTACCGGAAATCCGACATTATAAATTTCTGCTTCAGAATCGCCGCAATATTCTACATCGCCATTTTCATCCTTCATTTGTGCTTTCTCGATCGAAGGTATTAAATTAGCAGAGCACATGTTATTGTCACTTGAGGGAGCATGCAGGATGAATAATTGACTATCTTCCGGCATGTTATTGTTTTTTTTCCATGTCTCTTCGAGAATATGTTCATCTAAATGTGGGCGAGTATTGCGAGCAGGACACCCAAACAGAAATTTTTCCACAGAACCATTTTCGTCTTCTGATTCTTCGTGAATGTAGCAAGCATATTGCCAGGATTTATTTGATTTTTGAGGTATTGCAAGTTCTAGTCTTGAGTTGCGTTTCTTTATTAAAGCTAAAGGCGCATATGGACGGTCATCGTGCAATACAATGCGATAGAGAGCTAAAATGTAAAATTTGATTTTTTCATTACAACAAATTAAAAATAAAATTATTTTGTACCAATCTTAGCGAATAAAATCGCGTAGAAAAAAATACATCACGCTCAAACTTACTTGATGAGACAGTTTCTAGGACAAGTACAAAAATTGCTAACGTTAAAGGTAAATTCATGACAAATTAGGAGCTGAAAAATGCGCAGTATTGGACCAGCAAGCAGTTGGAATATTAGTGCGAACTGAATTCCGAATAACTCAGATACTGTATAAACTCGTGGTACTTTTTACCGAATGTTTTAACCTTACATAATTATTTGAAAGTCTTGAGGTACCTATGCACGTAAGCCATAGATAAATAAAATGAAGTCATCCTAAACACCTGTGAATTACACATCGAACGATCGTTTCAAAGCAACTGTGAAAAACTCAAATATTTTGCGGGTTTTCGTACGTTGAAATCTTTGAAATTCGAATTTTTTTGCAATCGAACATGAACATGTGTTGATTGTCATAAGAACGTGTGTACAAATGAATTGTATCAAACATTAAAACACATCGCTTTGCCAGATACCGTGTATTTGTTGAAAATCGTAGCTTGATTCACTACCTAGGTAGGTATAGGTAGGCAGGTAGTAGGTACCAAAGATAAACATTGAAGCAATAAGTCTATTGTTTAGCTCCCTTCTCCTCGTACTCGCAAAAAAATTTGAAAATGAGAAGGAACCCAGCCTTGATTACGCAGGTATCTACTTGTATTTCATTTTTGATATTTTTCCAACTCGTCACCTCGGATTTTTGATTCAACCGTGCTAATCGACTTATAATATCACACTAACGCCAGGATTGAATTTTGAGCTGCTGAAGTTGATTACAGCACTTTCTGCAGCCATTCCAAAATGCTGGAGAAAAGTCAGCTTTTGTTGGAGGCCCCAGATCGTTTCGAAAATAGCATCAATCGACTCGGGGGGGGGGGAGGACTTTAGTTTACTTACCGAGTTTCAGAATTTTATCTCGAAATTTACTGTATTTGGAAAAAATTGACAAGTATACCAATTGGCTATTTTCGCTATTTTCAAAAATTCGCTAAAAATCAAGGTCCTACACACAATTCAACTAGAAATATATTATATCTCACCAAGCATGGGCAATTTATAATTACGGGTTATTATTTATATCAGCTGTGTAACCACCTAATTTTACCGATGGTTCCAAACTTTTTTGATTTTTTTTTCGCGGTTTTCATTTTTTGAATGACTATTTCGAATTTTAGAATTCAGATGAATTTCTTGGGCAAAAAAAAAAGCAAAAAACTGAAAATTTTTGAAGGGGCTAAGTATAATACGAGTATACCTATTCTATTTGAAGTAAATTCGAGAATTCAAAATTCAAATCATTTTACTTTTAATAATATCCAATTTAATTATTTCGAAGTAGGCTCGAATAATTTAATTACAGTTAAATCATGAAAGTTGAATATACCTACTTACTTAATTGTAAGTACAATTCTATTAAAATAAAATATCACATAGAAATTATTTTGGGAGAGTTGAAGTATGGTTGAAATTAGTCTCCTCCGCCCCCTACATCTGCATCACCTCCACCTCCCCCTCCACCCCAACTGCCACCACCACTACTCAAGGCTCCAAATCCTAAAAATGTAAGAAGTCCTCCCCCCGTTTTACCACTCTTTTCTGGTGGCCTATAAACCGGAGCAGAGCCGTGGCTATAATAGTCATCATCTTCAGCACTTTGTTTATGAACATCCACAGTTGGTGCAAGATAAGGATCAGCATTCTTCAGAGCACTTCTAAAATCTGCATTTCTGAAGAACTCAAATATGGTTACTTTCTCAGGCAATTTCTCATCATCGTTTTTCCCCTCTACCGAGGATGTCGAATGAGTTCGTATTTTTCTTGGAAACGTTAATGCTAAATCTCCAAACATCTTCAATGGAGGAAACTCCATCCGTTCTATTATCTTATTACTAGGCAACCCCAGTCGCTTAATTAATTCCTTATTCACAGGGCACATATATGTACAACCACCAATGTTGTATTCTTCCACCATGACGCGACCACCACCGTGGCATATGAAATCTTCCTCAACACATTCCATTTTTGTATGTTGGGTTACTATGGTGGTAGCTAAACCTTCATCATCCTGGATGATCCTCCAAAATGCATTTAGTGGCGTTGCTTTGCTGCACAATGCTGGTGCACAAGATATGAGTGGTTTGTTTACTGTTGTTTTGTATATACCCGAATACAAAGTCAATGGTTTATTGGTCTGCAAGGTTACAAATACGTTTTCATTTGCTGATTAAGCCAAGAAAATATCAAAGTGCCTATTTTATCAGTACTAGCTTACCTCTTTACTATACAATCGAATATAATTGTCAACTGCTATTATGCCCTTCATTGCATCTTGATTTAGAGTAATAGGAGTATAATTAAAAGAAAACCGCGTAGTTGATCCCCAAACCATGGTGGGCATATCCTCTGTTCCAACGAATTGGTATGCGTACTGTTTCTGCATAAAAATTAACAAATCATCCAAATTTGTAGCTTAATGTTATATTATTTATGCATAAAGTCGTACACACTATTTACATTAAGATATCTCACCAAACATGCCCAATGTTGAGTATATACCTACTTCATAAAACATCTGTTCGCTGCTATCGCTTTTATCTAGCAAACATTCGTTCAATCTCCTAGTGTTGGGTTTATAATAATCCCATGCTTCCCGGAGGAGTAAACTTGGTGATGCGATACGGTGAAATGAGTACAGTGTACCTTTACCTTCGGCAGTAGAATGACATATTTTGTAGGTGGATACGAACTGCAGATCCTGTAAGTTTTCATGAAATTTCAGTTTGAAAAGGATACTATACCGACTTAATATATTTGGGTTTAGATTTGAACTGAATTACCGTTCCTTCCACATTTGATACCTGAAAAACAGATTTTTATAATTCAAAATCAATTGAAAAATATTTTCATAATTTGTAAAATGTAGATACCAATAGACACATATGATTTATTAAATACGTCAGCATAATTGATTGGCCCTTGAAATTGTCCTCAAAATACTTTATACTCATTTTTAAAACTTTGATCAGGATTGCTTGAATAGAATGATGAGTAGGTATATTTTTTGAGCATCGTGTGAAGGACATGGAGGTGGCCATGAGAAAATGACTCTGATAATGTTCCCTCTTCACCAAGTACATAAGTGGGCAACTCAATGCTGAGCACAATCAGGTATGTTTGGCTACATTCAGAACTGAAGAGGCAGTATTGATGGGATATCGTGGGAAATTTCCCATTTCGTGGGAAATTTTGGCGGCTGTGGGGGAGGAAAGGGGAAAAAAGGAAAATGGGGAATTTCAACTGAAAAGGGGAAAAATGTGACATTTTGATAAAAAGAGGGGAGAACATGGAAAATATTGAAAAACCGAGGAGAAAATGAAAAAACTGGATTGAAACTGATGAAAATCTTTTTAAATAATATGCTCAATTTTTCGACAATTTTCACAAATTCATACAAAAAATGTTAAAATTGTTAATTCTGTAATTTTTTTTGTTTATTTTGCCATTTTTGAAAATTCTAAAATTTGAAATGTGAAAGTAAAAAGGGGAAAAAATGGAAATCTCATTCATTTTCACAATTTTTGTCAGTTGAATTTAGAAAATTATGCCAGTATTGTGGTGAACCAATACCATTTTCCTTAATTTTTTCAGTTTTTAGTTTGGAAGTGCGATAAAACTCATGAAAATATTTAAAAAAGCCGAAGGCGAAAAAGGGAAATTTTTGATTTTATGAGGGGAAAATGGGAAATTCCAGACCGATTTGTGGGGAAAATCGTCATTTCAATATCCCATCACTGAAAGGCGGAGTTATGTTCATTCAAAATTTATTTTTACAATCTGGTTTATCACTTTTGATTTGTCATAAAATTTCCACTTTGATAGGTAGAGGCCAACAGGGTTGCAGTTTGCACCATTGGAAGAAGCATTCATTCAATTTTTTTCATATGAAAGTTTTGGAGGTTGGTTGATCGAGAAGCCCCAATAACTTCTATTTTGTTTGAATCAAAAGTTAGGCTTGCTTAATTTCAAGAAAATTCCTTGAAAAATTCACATTTTTACTTTTTTCTCAGACAGAGTTTCTTGAACAAACATAACCTCTGATTCAAGCAAGATAAAAACCTGAAGTTTGCGACATTGGGAAGAGCGACTTTTTTTTTTACAAAACACAAGTTCATAATAATGGTAGGTCACAGTCAGTATGGAAAAATTAAAGAAAGTTTACTAACATTGACTAGAAAATGATATCTTTTTTGAGTAGATATTTTATTGAAGATTTTTGACTAAGGGCTTGTCAGACTGAGATGAACGAGTACCAATAATAAATGCTTGTATTTGATATAATCATTTTACCGGAAATCCGACATTATAAATTTCTGCTTCAGAATCACCGCAATATTCTACATCTCCATTTTCATTCTTCATTTGTGCTTTCTCGATCGAAGGTATAAAATTCGCAGAGCACGTGTTAGTGTAACTTGATGGAGTACGCAGGATAAATAATTGACTATTTTCCGGCATGTTATTGCTTTCTTTCCATTTCTCTTCGATAAAACGTTCATCTGAATAAGAACGAGCAGGACACGCAAACAGAAATTTTTCCACAGAACCATTTTCGTCTTCTGATTCTTCGTGAAGATAACAAGCATAATCCCAGGAGTCAAGTGATTTTTGAGGTATTGCAAGTTCTAATCTTGAGTTGCTTTTCTTTATTAAAGCTAAAGGTGCATATGGAAGGTCACTGTGCAATACAATGCGATCGAGAGCTAAGATTTGATTTTTTTTATTTCAACAAACGAAAAATAAGTGATGATCAATAATATTTCAATCTTATTAGCAAATAAATTGTGCAGAAAAATACAAATAACGATCAAGCTTACTTGACGAAACAGTTTCTAGGACAAGTACAAAAATTGCCAACGTTGCAAGTAAATTCATGACAAAATAGGAGCCGAAGCGAAGAATGCGCAGTGTTGGACGAACAGTTGGAATATTAGTGCGAACTGAATTCCGAAATCCGAATAACTCTGATACAGTATATACTCGTGGTACTTTTTACCGAATGTTTTAACCTTACATATTTGAAAATATTGGGAACTTATGTACCAAAGGCATAGATAAATAAAATGAAGTCATCCTGAACACTTGCGAATTACACATCGAACGATCGTTTCAAAGCAACCGTGAAAAACTTAAATATTTTGCGGGTTTTTGTACGTTAAAGTCTTTGAAATTTGAAATTTTTTTTTTGCTATCGAACATAAACATACGTTGACTGTCGTAAGAACGTTTGTACAAATGAATTCTATCAAACATTAAAACACATCGCTTTGCCAGATATCATGTATTTGTTGAAAATCGTAGCTTGATTCACTACATAGGTAGGTAGGTAGATAGGTAGGTAGTAGGTATCAAGGATAAACATTGAAACAATAAGTCTATTGTTTAGCTCCCTCCTCATACCTACTCGCAAAAAAAAATCGAAAATGAAGAAGAACCCAACCTTGATTACGCAGTTAGGTACGCACTTGTATTACATTTTTCATATTTTTCTTACGAAATAAATCGATTTTTGAAAATATTGTATCAGATAGGTTGCCTGTGAGCTTTTAGGGTTCGCTTGCTTTTGCTGTGATGGTGTCGAATGAGATGTTGAAAAAAATTATTAATTTTAGGGCTTGGATACTTTTTTTTTTGCAAAAATGTCTGCCCAATGTTCACTTCTCGCTCGTGCTCAATGAATATCCTTATTATGACAAAATTTAAAATAATGAATGTTTTATAAAATTTTACATGAAGTCAAATTTTTTTCTCATTACACCCCCTTCGAATGACTGGTTTGGTTAAATCACTGAGAGACCATGAGTGAACATCGAACTTGTCATACATAATTGGCTAACTTCTCATTTATCTCATAACTTTGATTATCCCTTCAAGTTCTGGAGCCTCTCAAGGTGGGGTCACTTTTGGGGGAAAACCCAGTTTTTTGACACTTTTTGGTAGTGTCACCTACGTGATACCTTAGACACTCTGTAAATAGGTGCAATTTCTTGAATTTCTACACACCTCTCGGTCATTCAAGGGGGTTAAAAATTACAGATTGCTGAAAAATCAAAATTTTTGATTTAAAAAAAATAAAATACCCTCCACTTGGTACCAAAACTGGACCTAAATGGCTTCCTTTCAAAAATCGAAAATTGGCCACACTGCAGTGAAAAGCTTTCAATTTTTTCAATCAAAATAATTTTTTGCATTGATAGAGGCTAGAAGCAGCCAGTGGGCATGGCTGCTTCGGATCATACTTCCTCCGAAGAAAAAGAAGGACCCACAGCTGGTGCCCATGCGGAGATGAAGAAACGGCATCTCACATGCTGTGCCCCCCGTTTTGGACGCTCCCCAGAGGATACAGATAGAGTCACTACCCGTCATTGAACGAAGGATCCAATACCTCTGGAAAGTAGAAAATGGACCGCAGTCAGTCTGTCGATAATCATTAAATATAAACTTATCCTATGATAAATTCTTACTACTGTAATGACTTGCAAGAATCCGAATGACTCTTAAAAGCCTTCGGTAGATAGAGTTTGGTGAAATTGCCAGGCAGTGGTGATTGTAAATTCTCTTTAAGAGGGGAAAAAAATTGATACAGGTCATTTAGGTCTAGTTTTGGTACCCACCAAATAAACAGTATTTTATTTTTATGCAACTCCAAAATCTAGATTTTTTAGCCATCCGAGGAGATGCACGATGTATTACACAGGTGGCACTACTCAAAAAACTGACCCCACTTTGAGGGTCCTCTCAATTTCACCACCTTCTTCTCAACCGCCATCATTCATGGCTCATGCTCCTAAAAATGGAAACAGACCTCCCCCTGTTTTACCACTCTGATCGGCTGGGTTATAAACTGGACCATAACCTTGGCTATCCCTTCGACCATCTGCGGTGCCTCGTTTATGAACATGAACAATTGATGCAAGATTAGGATCAGCTTTCATCAGAGCGCTTTTAAAATCTGCCTTTCCAAAAAAATCTGATATGCTGACTTTTTCCAGCAACTGTCCATCAATATTTGCTCTCTCTTTTGAGTACTTAGAAGGAGGTTGTATTTTTCTTGGAAACGTAAGTTCTAAATCTTTACCAGTCTTCAATGGAGGAAACTCATTTAATTCATCACGGGGCAACCCCAGTTGTTCAATTACTTCGTCTGTCACAGAACACAAATATGTACAACCACCTTTTTTGTATTCTTTCACCATCACACGACCATCATGGCATATGAAACCTTCCTCAACACATTCCATTTCCGTATGTTGAGTTACTGCAATGATTGCAAGACCTTCGTCGTCCTTGATGATCCTCCAAAACGAATTTAGGACTATTGGTGTTGGTTCATTGCACAATGCTGACAAACAAGGTATGGGTGCTTTGTTTACTGTTGTCTGGTATACACCAGAATACAAAGTCAATGGTTTATTGGTCTGCAAGGTTGCAAACAGGTTTTCATTTGCTGATTGAATCAAGAAAATATCAAAGTGTCTACTTTATCTATAGGTACTCTCTTACCTCTCTGCTATATAATCGAATGTAATTGTCGACTGCTATCATTCCCTTCATTGCACCGTGATTTAGAGTAATAGGAGTGTAATTAAAAGAAAACTGGGTGGTTGATCCCCAACCTTCAGTGGGCATATCCTGAATTCCAACGAATTGGTATGCGTACTGTTTCTATACAAAAAGAAAAATTGCAAATTAGGTACCAAATTTTGTTACACTATTACTTAGGAGAAATCCTACACAAAATTTAACTTGTAAGATCTCATCAAGCGTAGGCAATTTATTGTACACCTACTTGATATAACATTTGTTCACTACTATAGCTTTTATCTAGGATACAAGCGTATAATTTTTCAGTATTTGGTTTGTAATATTCCCATACTTTTTGGATTAAAAAACTTGGTGATGCAATACGGTGAATTGAGTACAGTGTACCTTTACCTTCGGCAGTAGAATGACATATTTTGTAGATGGATACGAATTGCATATCCTGTGTAGGTGTAAAATTTCAATTAAAAAAATATCATCATAAATAATAAATTTGAAATTAGATTCAAATTTTATTACCGTTCCATCATTATTTGATACCTGAAAACAGAATGAAAAAGATCAGATAATTAACTTTTGTAGGGTGTGGTCAGTTAAACTCAAAGGATATAGCCCTTGATCGAAAATTTCAATTTTTTATCGGATTCGTTAGACAGTAGGGGTACATACCAATACCAAAAATTTTCGAAATTATCTAGTGAAGTATTAACATGAATAATTCTCATTTTTTTGACCTCTCGAACACATTTTTGATGTCAATAGTTTGCTCGTAAAGTCAAAAGCAACTCTAGGATACGAGGGAGGTTCGACTCAGAATTTTGGAAATTTTCTAACTAGTTATCAAGCAAGTGTACTCGTATGTTTTTCAGCCTTGGAATCCATATCTGGATTATTTTTGACAATCATCCCTTTTTTGTTTTTTTAGAAGAAAGAAAATTATAAGCTTTACAATTTTCATCGCTAGCATTTTTTCATAGCACCCTTAGTTTGGTCAGAAAATCCATGTTTAGGAGAAAATTCACAAAGTCGATTTTTAAAAATGTTGATCCCTCACTTAATTACATTTAAAATTTTTGGATTTTGGCTTTCTTCCCTCCACCCCACCCCTCATTTTATTGTGCCCCGTCGGTGGTTTGACCTGAAGCTACCTCAGGAGTGGATTCCAGAGATGAAAAAATACCCATTTAATTAATCCAATTCAAAAATTTTCTTTTGTTTGTGATTGTGAACTTCCTTCCCCTCAGGTTCAGTTTTGATTTTTCGATGAAATAAATAGACTGGCGTAAGTATGCTTGTCAGAGTAAGATAAACAAAATTTTTTAGAATCATTTTACCGGAAATCCGACATTAAAAATTTCTGCTTCAGAATCTCCACAATATTCTACATCGCCATTTTCACTCTTCTTTTGTGCTTTTTCGATTGAAGGTGTGACATTCGAAGAGCACATTTTACTGCCACTTGATAAGTCACGCAGGATGAATAATCTGCTATATTCTGGCATATTATTGTCTTTTTTCCATTTCTCTTCGATGGCATGTTCATCCGAATTAAAGAGAGCAGGACACGCGAAGAAAAATTTTTCTACAGAACCGTTCTCGTCTTCTGATTCGTCGTGAGAATAGTACGCATATTCGGCGATTTTATTTGATTTTTGAGGTATCGCAAGTTCTAATCTTGAATTGGGTTTCTTTATTAAAGCTAAGGGAGCATAAGGACGATCGTCGAACAATCCAATGCGATAGAGAGCTAAAATGTAATTTAATTATCTTAATAAATGAAAAATAAATTGATGATCAAGTAGGTAGATAATTATTTTGTATCAATCTTGGTAAATAAAATTGCATAGTAAAAAAACGAATCACGATGAAGCTTACTTGACGATACAGTTTCTAAAACAAACACAAAAATTGTTAACGTTGTCAGTAAATTCATGTCAAAATAGTAACCGAAGACCTAGCAGTTGAAGTAGGTATTTGAAATTCGAATAACTGTGAACCAGCACTTTTAACCGAATGTTTTAAACTTACGTATTTGAAAATCTTAGGTACCTCTATCTACGCACGAAAGGCGCACACGAATAAAATGAAATCATCCTAAACACCTGTGAATTACACGTCGAATGATTGTTTCAAAGAAACCGTGAAAAACTCAAATATTTTGCGGGGTTTCGTACGTTAAAGTATTTAGAAATAGAATTATTTTTTTGCAATCGAACCTGAACATGTGCCGATTATCATAGGAATGTGTGTACAAATGATTTTTATCAAACAATAAAACACACCGCTACGTCAGATATTTGTGTACCTACATTTTGTTGAAAATCGTAGCTTGATTCAGTAGGTAGGTATCAACAATGACGGATTCAATGCGTTGTTATTTGGGGGGGGGGGGGCTCTTTTTTGCCGACAACCCCCCCAAAAAAAGACAAATGGAAAAAACTTACCTATTCATTTTCTGACATTGAATAAAAATATATAAGCAGAGGCGTAGCGAAGGTATTTGTTTCGGGAAGAGGGAGAAAAGCACCCAAAATTCCCAACTGAGCAACATGAAATTCTCAATGGTCAATTCCCATAGATTTCAGGGTAGGTGGGAGGGTTAGGGCAACTAGTCCTTATTTTGGATATTTTGGAAATTTTTTCGTGACCCCCGTCAATTGGTTACACATATGAAGAAAATAATTCCCTATTTTTCATTTTTTCCCTAACTGAATTTTACGTGGTGCCGCGAACCCCCCTTTTATCAAAAAAACCGTTCAAGCAAAAAGGTCACAATGTAAGTACGTTTACCCAACAAAACCATTTTCGGTGATTTTTCACATTTACCCCTGTTTTCAGGGGGCATTAAAAAATGTTAGTTTTTGATATTTTTCATGTTTTTGAAACACATCTAAATAAAATTTGAAAAATATTTTTGAAAATAAAATTATCTCAACAGTTTCACCCAAAAACCCTGTTTTGGCTGTTTTTAGTGATTTTTCATCATTATCGTACTTCGTACCCCTGAGAACGTTTCAAAAATTATTAAAAATGAAAAAAATAAGTATATATTATAGGAAATGAATGTTCCTGAAAATGAAGGTAAAGATGAAAAATCGCAGTAAACGGGGTTTGGGTAAAAATTTATGTGTTGAGACCATTTTATTTGAAAAAAAAATTAATTTAATTTAAATGTGTTTCAAAAAACATGAAAAATATCAAAAATTGTAATTTTTCAATGCCCCTTGAAATCAGAGGTAAATGTGAAAAATCACCGAAAATGATCTTGTTGGGTAAAAGTACCAATTTTGTGACCATTTTGCTTAAAATTGTTAAAAAATTAAAAAAAAATTGTATTTTTTAACCTTATTTTTTCTTTTTTTCAAGGAGGGGGGGAGCTTGCGGCCCGCTGAAAATTCAGTTCGGGAAAATTTTTTAAAAAAGAATTATTTTCTTCATACGAGTATGTGTAACCAATTGACTGGGGGTTCTGAAAAAATTTCCAAAATAAGAACCACCCTCTCGGAGGGATGTATTGTGTTTTTTTAACTATAGGTGAATTTTGATTCATTATTTCAAAATGTGGGAATATTTTCAAAAAAAGAGAGATGATGAGTGATAAAAAGTACTGCCCGAGTAAAACGATGGCGAAATTTTCCTGAAAAATCTAATTACGAAGGAGAAAGGGGCTAATTTTTAGGCGTGTTTCAAACCAGTACTGGATCCACATAGACCATCTCCAGTCACCCTTGGTCGAGGCTGATCGATAATGTTTTGTTTTCCTAATTCATTTACAGAGGCAAACACATGGAAATTAAAATGCTTTATTGTAAATGGGACTGATGGTTTGTTGAGGTCGTCCTTTTTTGCGTGATGATTTTTTTTTTCAGAATTCCCCACTTTTTCACTGTTTTCATCACTTTTTACAAAACTTTCAGAAGACCTACCCGACATGACTTGAATTCAATTCAATTTTTCAATCAATTGAAAATGCCAACAGCTACTGTAAATTTCCCTTGGTCAAGAATTAGTTACTAATTAGGTGCCTGGGACTTATTACATATGAGATATTACTCGTACCATCGGGTTGCTTTAATGTTAGTAAATAGTAAATGTAGGTACATAGAATTGAATAGATGCAATTTCTTGCTATCTTGGCAGGAACTGTTGGTCGTTAGATAAAAGCTCTTCCACAACCCACGCTGTTGTAACTGGTACGAAGGTTAGAATTGGTACCGCTGTAATTTAGGAGTCAATCAGCTCCTAAGTAACACACAGTTATATGACAGTGAACTTTTTTTTTGTAGTTTTTTGCGTATAACTTTATTACACCAGCTGGCCAACCATGAGTTTTACTGCTATGTATCACTAATCTCATTCAGTACAACTGTAGAAAAAGAAAACAAAAATTGAATATTTTTATTCTTATGAATTAATCAAGTAGGTAGGTTGATAATAGTTCAATCACATCGATTCTTCTTTGACATTATGATAGATACAAATAAGCCAACAAAAGGCAATATTATTCTATATAATTAATTTTTTAACTATGAAAAAGTCAACATTAAATACTGAATAGGTAACAATGAAAAATGAACAATGAGATGACAGTTTCAAATACTGAAATCAGAAATCAAGTGACTTCCAATATTAATTTTCATCTTCAATAATAAGAAAAATTCTGATAACTTTCATTTTTATGAGGGATAATGTACACAATCGTGGATACCAGGTAAAAAATCATGTTTGGCTGAATTTAAATTGAAAAAAAAAGTATCTCCGATTCTCGAAAATCAGCTAAAAACAGAAAACAAATTAATTTTGCTGTCTGTATGACACATGCATGTTAGATGAAAAATGTTAGTTTTATTGTGAAAAAAACTGTTTTTTCTTTCCTATTTTGGCGATACCTACTAATTACCATTAGACTTGT
>FIZU01062614.1:0-12617 GCA_900064475.1 Pseudococcus longispinus
GTTGAATTCGTTTGGGTTCGGATTGTGTCGGATCCTGTCGTTTACATTCGGGAAGGTGAGTCCCGCCCATCACAGCTGATGTTTACCTCCAGTTAAAAATGTAGAATTTCTTTCATTAAGATTTAGAACGTGAACAGAACATTTCTCGCGGGTTATTAATTTTGTGAGTTATATATTCAAATTGATTAATTTCCAGTTGTGATTTTTTTATGGAATGTAATGTGAATTTCGTTCTTTACTACACCCCTTGGGGTGTGGACAGACTATTTTCAATTTATTTCTTCTAAAGTCAAAAATACTCAATTTTTGAAAAAGAACAAAAAAAATCAAAATTCTTTGATTTTGCTGAAATTGCAATATATGATTTATATCGACTTGAAAGAAGTTCAAACATGATTTTTAGGCACTTAGTTCATTTCAAAGGGGTTGTGGGTCTTCAAAATGGAGTCATTTGAATATTGGGTATTCCAAAAGAAAATCAGAAACCAGGGAAAAAATTAACGAATTCGGTTCAAATGTAAATTGATGGATTTAGATGCCATTAATGATATTGCAAGAAAAAAAAAATTATCTCTGAAGGGGGTTACCAAAATGGCCGCTAGAAAGCTTAAAATGCCAATTTGACTTTGAAAAGGTGCTCGAAATTTTTTGCAAAAAAATCCATACATTACTCTTGATACTGTCTTCTATCCTAGCGAGTTTGAAAAAATTCGGTTGAAATTTGCCAAAAATAGAAATTTTAACGAAAATCCGCATTTAACCCCTCCAGAAGGGGTTAGGGTTGAGATATCGAGCTAAAAATTTCATCACGGGGATAATTTCAAATTTGGTACTCAGGGCCAAATCACCCCTATAAACACAGCTACGCTCTTTTCACATAAAGATGTGTTTTTTTTTACTTTGGAAAAGCTCGCGAAATATTCACGGTATGTGGTTTCCAAGCCCGAGATTCTATTAAGATATTACTCGCCATGCAAAACATATATTATGTTAGGTATTTAATTGGAGAATGCGCGCGGTTCTTGGCACCTACGCTACGTCAACATCTTAATTACATCGACGCTTGTTAAATTAATAACCACTTTGCGAGCGCAGACTTTACACGCCGAAACGAAATTTAACACACATAAATGAAAATCCTTCTAATAACCGAGTGACGTTTTTCACTTGAAAACAATTGGAAAATTTAATGAAGCGAGTATTAAATTCTCGCCGTATACAAATTGAAGTAACGAAATCGAGTAATCTGCCAAGATTTAAACCACTTGTAACGCATCTCGGCGACATTCAGTCTCGAAAATTTACACGCAATTACGTTAGCGAAAATCGATACACCTATAGAAATAAGTGCAAACGAAAATTATTTCTTTTAGGTCGATTCACTCGTTGGCATTTTTAAAAAATGTAAAAAACGTAAGGGTAAGTAATTTCGCCAAACGAGTATACCTCGATATAGCTCTCTATAATACTTACAGATTAGCATATTGCAGACACAGCACCGGATACATAGTATACGAAATATTACCCTTTAACATACGTCATAAAGGGTCTGCTTTTGCGACGTTCTATCCCCAAATGTAATCGTTAAAATATACACCGACTCTATAAATAAAGATTTACGATCAGTTTTTTGTATATGAAAAAAAAACAGAAACGCTAACATTCGTGTACTTAGCAAAAAACAGCACAAATCACACAAACAAAAAACAATATAAAGTGTAACATTTTTCATAATTTATGAAAACCGAATAATTAAATTGTTTCCTAAAGAGTATAATGAAATCATTGCAATGGTGTAATTTCGAGCAACGGTCGCTCGATCAGACTTTTGTCCCATTTCACAAATCCGGGTAATTTCAGCTCGATGGCGTAAAACACCCTTAGAAAAAACCATGCTCGTATAAGAACCGAAGTAAACATCTTACACCGAAGTGCTGGCTTAAATCCAATAAAAAAACTATAAAACTTAATTTAAACAGGCGACGCACGCACGATTTTTTAACGTTTCCCCAGAGAATGCGTTAGTGTTTATGTGTAATACGAATACGAATAATGTTTTGCCTAATGTTACGCCGTAAAAGCGAAAATATTTTAATAGACGTCGTTGGGCGATTGTCAATTCGTATGTATTATGTAATCTGCCCTGGCAAATCGGAATCATCGTAAGAATAATTCAATTTTGCGTGAGATCGGGTGATTTTGAAAGAATGTCGTTTTTGTTAAGGGCTTTTCGATTATCGAAGTTCACATTTGAGCTATTTTCATAAACGTGCAATAAATAATAATGCATTAAAACCGAAAGGAAAAATCTAAAAAAAAGTACATTATACAGGGTGTTTCAAAGCTAGTGTGCATCCTTTCACCGGATAAGTAGGCAATTCATACTGCGTATAAGTTGGTATATTTGACTATCCTTGGAATTGAAGGGGCAAAGTTATGCTCATTCGAAAAAAAATTAATATTTTCCATCATTTTTGATTTGTCATAAAATTTTACCTATGATAGGTAGAGGGTTGCGGTTTGCGCCATTCGAAGGAGCATTTCTTCTACTTTTTTACAAGTGAAGGTTTTTTGGGTAAGTTGATCGGAAAGTCCCAATCAATAATGAAATACTCAAAAAAACAGAATAATTTTTTGTTTTCAATTTCAGTAAAAATTCCAAGAAATTTTTATATTAACCTACCATTGTTATGAGCTTAATTTGTATAAACAAAACTGCTGTTTCCAATGGCGCGAACCCCAGCTTTCAATCTTGTTTGATTCAAAACTTATACGTCTTTAACTACAAGAAAACTCCTTGAAAAAATGATTTTTTTTCACAATTTTATAATTTTAAAGAAAACGTGATTTTTCGCGGGTTTTTCTGGAAATTGAACACACTTAACTTTTGATTCGAGTAAGATAGAAAGTTGAGGTTTGCACCATCGGAAAGAACAGTTTTAGCATAGGACATGTTTTAGGGATGACCAAACCTGTAAAAAAGTCACGAAATTTCATCACGCTGACTTCTAGACATGTTGTCAGACAAACAATTCAGATTTTTTGAACTTGAAAATTTTTAAAAATCGGGGTAATTCAAAATTTTCAAAAACAAAGCTTGCCACCTCAGAAAAATTCATGCCTTAAAATACATGCTAAATAAGTAACTTTTGAGTCGTATAAATTTTTTGATTTCTTTTTCAGTGTTTTCAAAAATTGTCGTAGTTTTCAACACAAAAGGCATCAGACCCTCTTCTAATGGACTTTTCAGAATATATACTCACTAATTTTCATACTGGCCATTACCTGTATACACACTCACAGGGTGTTTTATAGTGAGGTGCATCCTGCAATCCTGTAATTAGGCAACCCATCCTGCTTCTGGTTAATATATTTGCATACGATGAATTTTGCTCCTGGAAATTGAAAGGTAGGCAAACATATATACATGCACTCATGATGATCTGCCTACATATCAAATTGAAGAAGGTATCTCAGCTATGATCTATGAATGTTATTTCATCAAAAAACCAAAATGAGACCAAAAAGGAGGGTGAAGCTCGAATCAAAATTTTGAACCGAATATCAAACTGTAGATTTTTTGACCGCAGGAGTCCATTTCGGAGATGATTTTATGATGAAACCATTAAGAGGTAATGAAAAAGTGAGGGAGGGGTAAGATCAAAAATCAAAATTTTTCGACTTTACGTGTATAGTGCTTGTCATCAAAATTCGTGTTTTTTGGACTCCTCGAGTTCTTTTTTAATGTGATCTCATCACAAAAAAGCTAAGATAGGTCTCAAGGGATGGGAAAGGTGAAGCTTGAGTCATCATTTTAGAAAAGTTCCAACTAATTATAAAAATAAGTACATGTTTTTCACCCTCTGGAATCCATTTTTGGAGTAATTTTGATCATAATTTTGAGTTTAAGTCCACCTCCTTGGGACTCCTCTGGTTTCCTTTAAATTCAACGACATAGAAATATACTCCAGATTTCAATTTTTAAAAATTATCAAGCAAAAAATTACTTCAGCTCCTGCAATTTGAAGTGTAACTTAGCATATATTTTTGGACTCGTATATGTTGCCTGTTCATTATTTTGAAAAACTTCATCTACTCATGGAACACCCGGTATAAAGCACTGTTTTGAATTTGATCTGAAGGATTTGAATAAAACTCGAAGTATTTTTACATAGAAAGTATGCTAGAAACAGAGCGAACCCCTTCGAATCCGAATTTCCGGCTTAACTAAGGCGATTTTTCAACCATCTGGATATTTTTGGAAAATTCAAAGGTGCGTCCGTTCTCCGGCTAAATACTCTTAATAAATTACCATTTATTATCCAAAAACATTCGAGGTTTATTCCCTTATAATCTCGCAATTTGCAATTTCGACGATGAAGAATTTCGCAGATTAAAACGGTTAAGATTAAGCAAATTCGTTTTACGCAGTTGGAAAGAATATAAGAGGGTGACGTAGGAGGGTAGGTAGTACTATAATACATTCAGCGTATTTTATTAATTCGTCTACGTAAGCCATTTTTCGACAGTATCTGGCTCGCGGATCGCATCGGCATCGCGAATTAACGAACTTGAGGGAAAATAGGTAGCTATGGCTTTAGCCGGGTGCTTCAAGTTTTGAATTTTATCTCGATATAAATGTAATTTTCACGTCATTTGGTAAAGATTATCCGCGTTATTTGGATTTATCACACGTATATATAAACTCGACGAAATTAATAATTAAACCTATCTCGGTACGCGGAAAATAAATTAATAATGCAGCTCCATTTTCGAGTCGAGTCAAGTCAAACTTTCAGCTTCGACGTATAGTTAGTATACGAGAAAAAAATCTTAATTTCAGCTCGTACGTAAGTATATACACGTAGTTCGGAACTTGGCGAACAGAATACCCCCATCAACACGTTAAAATTTCAAGCAACCTATATCTAATGCAACGAAACGTAACGAGCTAATACCACTTAACACTCAGACGAGCTATCTGCACATTGACTTAGCAGACCAATCTGCGATCGGTATTAAAACACCGGCATACCTACACAGATGCGTGAAACCAACCCCCAAAACGTAACAGAATTTTAACAACCACATATCGAGGAGACAAAAAGCGCCGAATAACGATTTTACTCACCGCGTATATGAAATTTATTATCGCAGTTTCGTCGGCTCGTTCGTTCGTTCGTTTCATTTGAAAAGATATCCTGTTTTCGAAGGCAAGCTTTATCTGCATCAACATTTACCAATTACGCGTAAAATGAAACTGTGGAAATTCTCGACAGCTTGACAGAACGCCACATAATTAGGTAATTAGTTATTGACACTTGGTACGGAAACCGATAATGCCCCCGGTATTAACCCTTAAATAACTGATAGTTATAGATCCATTATACGTCACCGTTTTCATATTTGTCGTTCTGAATGATGAGTAGGATGATGGGTGGGTCTTTTTTTTACGTTTGGAATTATTATACTCTCGTATGATTTGAATTTTTATTAATACGGGTTTGTTTATACAGGATGTACTGATAATAGTGCAATGCCTTCAAAGCAGTGGCACTGCTAACCTAATTACACAAGGGTATGCATGTTTGCCCGCATCAACAATATAAGGGGCAAAGATATGCTGAAATAATTGTATTTTCTTCCGGTTGTCCTAACTGCAATGATAATTATTGATTTACAAAATTTGTCTGGAACTCGAATATAGAACTTTTTGAGCTTCACAAAATGAGTTGAGTTCATATGTTGTCCAACTCTAAAATTAAAGGAGCTACGACGATTTTAAAATTCCTACGCTTTATACCTTTTTCAACTTGCCAGTAATTGACAAAATTTGTAAGAGACCTTTTCGGTACACTTCTTCACATTCTACAATTTAATTTTTGTAAATATTCCCTTGAATATTGAGATTAGGCAAAAATCAAGAAACTTTTTCCTGTTGCATTTCGTAGGTTTTATACGCTGAAATGTTAAATAATCAAATTTTATTCTTGTATCAATAGTTCCTTTTCAAAGAATCCATCCCTCTTTCCAAAAAACCTCCCTATCTTTGTACCTGAGGCTTCAATTAAAAAATTTTTTGAACAAAAGTTGTAAATTAAGATGTTTAGATTAAATTTAGTAATTAAAAAAATTTCGATTGGACCTCTCCCTTACCTCCAATTTTGCATAATATGTATGAAAATCACTCTAAACTTCAACTGTACTGTTCGCAATCAACTCTAAGCAACTTTGGCTAACAGCAGAGCCAAGAGGGGAAAAACAGGATCTGTAAACAGTCGATTTGATTGTAATTTGACTAAACAATTCGATAATACAATGAGCAGGTGTCTCAACGCTACACTTTTTTGGGGGTCCACCTCCTTTCTAAAAAATCTTCCTATTTCTGTATACCTAAGATTCCAATTGAAAAAATTTTCAAACAAAAAATGTAAATTAAAATCCTTGGAATGATTTTAGTTATTACAAAAATTTCAACTGGACCCCTTCCTCCCCTCTAATTTTACATAATACAGGGTGTAAAACGAAAGGTAGGCAATAATTTAACCATTGATGCAACTCGAGTAGACAAACGAAAAACGTTAACATGATTGGTTGCCTATCTCGTAAATTTAAGGGGCTATACATATAATTTTTAAATCTTGAAAATTACCATTCTTCAGATATTTGAATACCTAACACAAAAAAATATTCGGACAATTCAAATGATGGTCATACTAGATAGTGTTCAAGTAGACGACTAAAAATTGTCATTACCACAGGTTGCCTATCTTTGAAATTGAAAGTTTTTTTTTGAAAATTTATCAAAATTTTAGTTTATTTATTTTCACTTTTTTCCAGATACAAAATGCTCGTAGTATTTCGCAGTGTAGAAACCGGATGGGAAGTTGAATAGAGGGCTAGCGCGTGTGAGTGATGTTGAAGGGGTGGGGGTGAGGCCTTTATCGACAATGGAAATAGATGGCAAACCGCCAATTTTTTGAGTTTTTCAGTAAATTTTTTCAACAACTTCCATTGTCGAAGGAGTGCCTAGGATCACCTACACCACTACCATCACCCACAGGCACCAGTCCTCTTCTTAACCTCCCCACAGGTCTCATTACAGACAAGTAAAGCATTTTCTTTCTTGAAAAAAATTTTTTTAAAAAATTAAAATTTTGATAAATTTTCAAAAAAAATGTCCCTTCAATTTCAAAGATAGGCAACCTGTGGTAATGACAATTTTTAATCGTCTACTCGAACACTATCCAGTATGACCAGTTGACCACCATTTGAATTGTCCGAATATTTTTTTTGTGATAAGCACTAAAATATCTGAAGAATGATCATTTTCAAGATTTAAAAATTATATGTATAGCTCCTTCAATTTTCGAAATAGGAAACCAATCATGTTCACGTTTTTGTTCATCTCCTCGAGTTGCATCTATATAGGTACCTATATGGTTAAATTATTGCCTAACTTTCGTTTTACACCCTATATTATCTAAAATTAGAAGGGAGGAAAGGGTTCAATTGAAATTTTTGTAATAACTAAAATTATTCCAAGGTTTTTAATCTACAACTTTTGTTTAAAAATTTTTTCGATTTGGGCCTTAACTCTAGAGATAGGGAGATTTTTGGAAAGGGAGTGGACCTTCAAAAAATGGGGGCCTTGAAAAGTGAAACCCCAGCTGTTTTTCTTTTATTCTTTCGATTGCTCGAAACTTCCATTTGCTACTGTACCATCACAAGGCCAAATTTGAAGCAACTGCACCACTTTTCATTCTTCAAGTGGTTGTTGCTCCTTCAATTTTGAAGTTAGACAAAATATGCATATAATTCATTTTGTAGAGTATAAAAAGTTCTATCAAAAGAATTCTTTACAAATTTTGCCTAACACTCAAATTGAAGGAATTATAAAGTCTATAAACTTTCAAATCATCGTAGCTCCTTTAATTTCAGAGCTAGGCAAAACATGAATATAACTTATTTTGTAGAACTTTTTAGGTTCTATAGAAAAGCTATGGACAAATTTTGTCTATCTACATTATCAGAGGAGTTGAGACATTTTTAAGAAAATACTATTATTATTGCATGACTTTACCCCTTCAAATCTTGAGGTCAGTAAACATGCATACAATTTTGTCGTTCGGGTAGCAGCATTATTGGTTTGAAGGCGGTACACTACAATCAGTACACCCGGTATGACCACTGCGTAAATAAAAGAACATGGACATTGGAAATGAATAAATTCGGCTACGACCCTCATCGTGCTTATAAATCTTGGTGTTTTCCGTTTAGCTATGCATTTTCCTTATCGCGAAATATATAAATCACGTAAAACCCACCCACCGAAGAAGAAATTTTCACTCCATTACTCCGCGAAAGCGTATATTGCGAGCAAGTCTCGCAATTTCACGACTACCGCACGAGCCGATTTAAGTACAGAAGAAAATCGTATCATCGTTTTCGTGCTGAAAATCGACTCCAAGAGAATTTTTTTATAAACCTATCGGGCGAACGAGACAGTTTGAAAATCAAACTCGACAACCGCTAAAAATTATGGAGTAAAGTGAGCAAACGAGGTTAAATTAAAAACACCGACGAATATAGAGTTTAAAAAGGTTATAATGCTTTTGCGAAATTCAATTAAAAATGACATTAACGCCAGTTCGCGGCTGGTGACATTAAAGAAATCATTTTTACCGCAATTTCCAGCGTCAATTTTCGCTCATCGGAGCGATTCTCGATGAAGAGGCTGTTCGACTCGAGATGAAAATTCACAACGTAGGAACGTGTTGGTATCGATAAGACAATTATGGCTCGTAAATATGTATTATCAACGCGAGCAAAAAAAAAAAATTCAACCGAAGGCTTAAATCGATCACAGCGGTGGTCGATGTAATTCGCAAATTTTATTGGCACAGTGTCCCGACGTTATCATTTTTTTCACGAGAGTAGATTTTCGATGATGCTGTATATTTAGCTATCTATCTGTATCTGACCATTTTTTTACTTTCGTTTTTGACGTCGGGTTTTTTTTCCATCATTTGTGCGTGTGTGTGCGTGCGAGTAGCATCTCACTTCGACTTTATTCTGTTTATTTCTTTTTTATCCTCTTAACGATATTCCGGTCACGTGAATTTCTGCTGTACCGTTTACTCTTCGTTAGTTTGCGCCAATTTCTTCTTCTTCGATTGCTGTTGAATTCTTGTATAAGCTTCGCTTCGTCGAAATTACAACGGCCCGCTGCGTTGTTTTCGAATAACCGGGGCTCGAGTTTGATTTTATTTATTTTCAACACGTAAAATCACCATCTTACCTTCCACAATCTCGATTAAATGGCCCCGTATTGCTATAAGCCCGTATAAAAAAAATTTCGACGAACAGATAACGGAAATATGTTCATTATTTTTACGCTAAATTGTCGAATTAATTTGGTAAAACCGCGGTGATTGCTTTTTTTATACGGTTTTTTATCCCTCGAACTCTACCATTCCCCTGAAATAAGGTTGATGGTTGCTTTTTTAAATCGTTCGTTGCGAGAATTTACTGGGAAATAGGTATCGAGTTTCCTATATTTTATAAGGTATTTTTCTTCGGAAAACCGCATCGCGATGAATTTTTTATGTACACGATTTCAAGAGAATATTGGAATAACTGATTACACGACGTTATTTATTTCAATGTTTGAAAAAGGATGGAGTTTTATCTAGAGTACATTTAGTCGAATACCACGATGAAAAAAATAATAATGAAATGTAAACGTATATCTACCTAGCTCAGTTAATATAATGTAATAATAGATCAATTCCCAGAAATTCATTTATTCCGTCGGTATATGAAATACCTATATCTAAATGCATTCTGACTTAATTTAAAAACCCAAGCATAATATTGGAAGCCAGAAATTTGTCCACATTGGTAGTAATTTTAATAAAATTATTTTCAAAGAATTTCTCTGGCACAAATTGAATACCTACCATTTGTAAAATTTTTGATCAAATTTTTCGAATTTAGCTTCAACAGGGAGTTCCATGAAGTATCTGTCACATTTTAGATTGAACGAAACAAAGTAAGATGAGAACAGAGGACTTCAAATGAGCATTGATCGAGCCTTTTCCAAAAATTGAAGAGTGGTGGTGGGGGGTTACTCAACTCTCAGAATATGATACGTAGGTAAAATTCGAACTTTTTCACAAATTCAATATTGTGTGAATTTTGCCACCTCTAAATTGAAACGAATACGACTCTACTCTTTGGAAATTTTCATTCATCATGCCCCTTCAATTTTAAACTTAGGCAACATATCCCCTTATTTTATTGAATTGAACTTCGAAATTTATTTACCCAATTCCCAAATATTTTGACACCTCAGTAAATTTCATATATTTCTCCAAAGTACTGAAAAACTGGAAACACAATTGAAATACGACTCCTGCTTTAGGGATCAAAGCTCCATCGTTCGAAGAGAAACTTCAATCTCGCACATAAAAATATCAAATCAATACGTTGATTGAAATTTCCAGTCATATATTTTCGATAAAATGACAAACCAAACGATACTAATGAAAGCCTTCCCCTTCACCAACAACCCAACTGAACAATATCCTGCACCCTGAAAAATTCTCGCAAAGATTCGCGTACGAAGAAATTAGAAAAGAGCAAGTTCAAAGTTCGCTTTAAATCTTGCCTTGTAGAAAATACATCCTTTGAAATCACGCGATACGCCATAAAATACAGTAAATCTCGAAGCCAACATTCAATTAGCATCGAAATCGAAAAATACCTACTTCAGTTACCCCACAACGTTGCCAGGTTCGTTTTGATAATTACTTAGATACGTTATTTTCATCCGGATTACCAATACATTTCGTTTTCTTTCCCTTCGATATCCATCATGAAGAACGCATTACATGCGTCGACCTAGCAGCACCTAGAACGCCTACCTACTCTATATCGTAACCGAATATATAGCGTCTCTATATTAAACTTGGGATTATGCGAGATTAAAGCTTTGTTATAGAGAACTTTTAACAATAAAGCAAACCTCGATTTTCATTTAAACAATTATAATCGAATAGAGTAAATTTTATTATGGGAAATTGGATTTATTGGAGAGAGAGAAAAAAAAAGATCAAATGTTTTGAATAAAGAATCGACTCTCTATAACTTAATCCATTCTTCGGATAAAAAAATAACCCTCTACGGGATTTAAAAAACTAATCAACGTAAGCGTAAATCAGCCTATCACAATACGATAATACAAATCGATTCGAGTTCGGCTGATTTTATTTTTAATAGGTACTTGTTCATGTGTATCGAATAATACCTCTACAGTAGGTAGGCTAAATGGGATTGAAATCGTAATTTGGTACGAAAGATACTCAATTGTGTAAATTTTTTTCATAAAGAATATATTTTTTCGAAATCTTTCATAAATTATTGATTTTTTCGAAATGAACTAGGTTACTATTTCCATTCAGTTGGTCAAGACATTCCGGGTCATTCCAATAATTTTGTTATTGATTCCTTTTCTTGTATAGGTTTTACATTGATGAAATATGGGTGAATCATTTATGATTGATTGAATGATTGAATCGTTTGCGAACAATTCAATTCAAAATAAATGGATCGTTCATTCGAATTGAGAAAATCATTCGAGAACAATTGATCAATCAAGACTAAATTATTCGTAAGCTATTTGGTAAAATGAGTCGTTCGCGAACGATTTGATTCAATATGAGCGAATCGTCTGCGAATGATTGATCAATCAAAAGTGAGTCATTTGTAATAAATTTGATAAAATGAATCCTTGAGTTGTTCATTCACGGGCGATTCAATTTGATATGGACGAATCGTTCGCGAATGATTCATTTCAATATGAACGAATTGTTCATGAATGATTAGGGAGATGATAGAAGTGAGACATTTGTAACCAATCTAATTGAATGAGTCATCATAGAATAATTCAACCTTTAAATGGAATTCGAACCGAACCAAGCCGAACCGAACCAAAACCGAAACCGGAACCCAAAAAAACCGGGGCTTGGAAGCTGAACGATTTGGCTTCCAGCTTCCAGCTTCCAAAGTTAGAAGTGCGGCTTCTGGCTTCTTGGCTTCTTGGCTTCCACCTTCCACTATTTTTTACGGCTTCTTTCCACATTTTCAGAATTTTCTTATTATTTTCAATTTTGGAATGAGTTTTTCTATCCGCTAACTATTTTTAGTCCATTTCACTGCAGTAAAACAGGGCTTGGAACTTAGCCAGAAGCCGGCAGCTGAAAAAAAGCTTGTCATTCCAAAAAACGAAACGGAAGCTGAAAGCCAGAAACTGGAAGCTGAAGCCAGAAGCCAATTTTTATTGGCTTCCGGCTTCAGCTTCTGGCTTCTGGTT
This sequence comes from Pseudococcus longispinus, assembly GCA_900064475.1. NCBI lineage: Eukaryota > Metazoa > Arthropoda > Insecta > Hemiptera > Pseudococcidae > Pseudococcus > Pseudococcus longispinus. Next base: position 12,377 of record FIZU01062614.1, read on the forward strand.
ATTCGGCTTCCGGCTTTTAGCTTCCGTTTGGGTTTTTGGAATAACTAATTTTTTTCGGCTTTGGGCTCCCAGCTTCCGGCTAAATTCCAAGCCCTGGAAAAACCCCTATAATTTTAATGGAATCCGAACCGAACCGAACTGAACCGAACCAAACCTAACCTAACCTAACCTAACCTAACCTAACCAAACCTAACCTAACCTAACCTAACCTAACCTAACCAAACCTAACCTAACCTAACCT
>FIZU01062616.1:0-10977 GCA_900064475.1 Pseudococcus longispinus
TTTTATGCGAAATGGAAGTAGCGCGAACATTACTCGACTAGTTCCCACGAGTTTCTCGTGGCGAGCGAATAGAGCTCTCGGAGAAATTTATAGAAAATGTGTTATTTCTCGGTATGTACAATACCCGTCTTTCCCCACCTATTGCGTTTTCAAATTCGAAACTTTGGTTTTTCAGCCCACCCTATTAAGTATCTATACCTACTGAAATTTTTTAAAATGGTTTATAGCTTCCCACTGACAGCGAAATTGACGCCTCTAATTGGAAAATCGAAACTGTGAATACTCAATATGTATTGAAAAACTCGTGTCTGATATGCAGCGGACCCGTATCAGAACTACATCTCGAATTTCGTTTGATAAAATCAGAAGTAAAATACTACGGATTTGTTATTCTACCCGCATTCGGTAAATTTTGTTTTTTAATTCTTGTATCAAATACGAATAGGTAGGTCTATCTATACTATATCATTTAAACGCACTTGGAAACTGATAAGCACTCGTTTCCTTGTATTTCAGGATTAAGTTGCTTATTACTTTCAACATTTTGGCTACCTTTGACATCCACAAAAAAATTAACGCTGGGAGTCATCTTGGTATTAGTACCGATGATATTTTTACTATTTTTCTCGCGCAAGGTTCCGGTATTCAATCATCAGCTGCCTAAAATAAGTAAGTGAAATTAATTTGTATTAACGAATAGGTACCTATTGATGTAGGATTTTGACTAATCTCGAAATATAGGTGAAAATATGAAAAAGAGAGTCTGTTTTGTATTTTTGCAGTGCTGTTTTACTCGTGGTTGATGTTACTATCGGTAATTCATCTCGTGTTGTCTTTAATCCTGAGCGCCATCGTTACTTCGAAAACATTACACGAAAATCCAATCGCTCAAAATATCAAAACACTTTTCGATGGCCCGATTTTGCACTTTTTGCATCTTGTTCCAGATTCAGTAAGTTGAAAATGTACCTGCGAAAGCCTGGAAATTGTTCGAATTAAAAAAAAATTATCGCGACATAAGCTGACAAGTTTTTAAATTTTAAAACTTGATTCGAAATTCTGTTTTTTTTTTATTAAAGTTTTGAACTACGAGTAGTATAAGTAAGTATACATTACATATACAGTAACAGTGTACCTACTAAATACCTTCTTGTGCTATGTATAGATTAACACAATGCATACATGTTAATTTACTCTGTTATTGTGCATCGGTTTCAAACTGCATCTCACTAATAAAACAATGTCTTATATTCTAGGAATTTGTTCGATATCAACTGCAAAAGATGGATCCAAGTCAGAAATTAAATGAAAATTGTACAAAACTTCAATGGCTCAGTATAACTATAGTAGTCAACCGGATGATATTCTTATTGTATGCGATACTTCTGATAATAGTGATGTTATGTTGTTGAATTAGGTGACAACTTAATTACAATAAAGATCAATTTTAAAAATATTTTTGTCTGACTATGGTTAATCGGGGTCAACATTTTTAAATTTTTTTAACAGATAACATTGAAACAAGGACAGATAGCTGAAATCTCAAATTCGTCGAAAACGACGTCACAAATTTCAAAATTCGTAAATATTAATCAATACGAGTACTTATTTAGTCTTAATAGTGGCTTGATTTCGCAATTAAGCGGTTGGATTGAGGTTTTTTTATTTTAATTTTCAAATCCGGAACGATTTTAATATTTTTCCGCTGTGGGTGAAAAAAAGTTTGCTCCCCTCCGCGTTTCAAACTAATAATACCTGTTGTTAACATTTGGAAAGCATAAGAAATCCAATACCTACACCTAGTTACCAATTTTTGAAAAATTTGAATGTATTTTTGCAATTGTTTAGTAATTTAAGACCCAGGGTTGCTAGACCACCATTCAAAAAAGAGGGGTTTTTTATGAGGAAAAAATGAGATTTCATGCAAAATTTATAAAAATATAAAAGTCAATCGATTGCTGATAATTCGATAAAACTTCGATCGTGTGATTTTTGGTAAGAAAGGACGACGAGTGCCGCAAATTAATATTAAATTCGTAATCAGCGACCATTATTTTTAAATTTTAAAATGAAAACAAAATCTCACGAACTAACGGTTGCATCTCAAATCTGATTTCATATTCGTGACGAGCGACCTCAAATTACCAAAAAATCGTGTTCATCTCAAGCTGAAAGGCTCAAAATTCGATTTATTTAAGATAACATGACGTTTGCCTGCAAGGTATCATAATGCAACCAAACTTGACCAGATCTGTTCATTGGTCACTTTTTTGAAAAATTGAAAAAAATTGCGAAAATTGGTGGCTCAGGGGTCTAGAGTGAAAGCCTCGTACCCGGCAATTGCGCATTCGCCCTCGGTTTTAAAATCGGAACAATATTCGCGGAGATATTAGCGGTTAAACTTTCAACCAATCAGAATGTTAGCTATCTCAAAGTCTCGGTCACGTGACCGTGAGTGACGTGACTGTTTTAACACTTTTTGCAATTACAGCTTTCAGAAGACCTGTGAAGTCGGGTGAAGGGTCAAAATAGGCTACACCGAGGTCGTAGATTTCAAGTTTCAAATTTGTTTTAAGCAGTACTGCCAACCTAATTTTTATCTCTCGAAGTTGGTAACCCAGAAATTTTTAAATGATAAATTACGACCTCGATATGGTCCATTTTGACCTTTTACCCTACTTCCTAGGTCTTCTAGAAGCTGCAATGTTGCAAAAAGTATTGAAACAGTCACGTGACAGAAACTTTGAGCTAGCAGCTAGCATTCTGATTAGTCGAAACTTCGACCGCTAATATTGTTTCGAATTTAAAATCCAGGGCAGATCTGCAATCGTCGAGTTCGACTCGACTCTATCACCCTAGACCACTAAACTGTCCATTTTCCCAAATTGTTTTCAAATTTTTCAAAAAAGTGACCATCGAGCTGAAATTTGGGTTGTTGGTTTATTCGAGCTTGGGTGCCGAGGTATGACCAGTTTTTGACTCAAATATGCGATTTTCAGAAGGAGCGATGAACGCCTCAAATTAATGCCAACTTCTTAATCAGGAACATGGACGTAAAAACATAGAACAAACTCCACCCTTCGACTGTCGCCAGGGGACTTTTTCGTTCTGGAATTTGTTGATTCAATCCTTACCTATCGTTTAATTTTTTGATCGATGAACCAAAGTGCAGTCTGAAAAATGTAAAAGCGTCCCTGCAAAGGAGGGTGTTTTTAGCAGAAAAGTGTGATTTTTAGTCGATATTTGTGATAGATTCTTCGTACAACATTGATCGGTCAACTTATAACGAAATTGCCATCCCCAGAGTACAATTCTTCGAGAAAAATTTCACGATTAAAAAACTAAGCTTTATTTGCATTTTTCAAAATAAATATTAAATATGTACATAAAAACAATAAATGTTTATAATAATGAATACACTTTTATACAATAATCGTGTGTGTATATATTTAAACAACGAAAATATAAAGAAGAAATATAAGGAGGAGGGAGAAGAAATAGAAATATAGTAAAAGAAAACACGAAAACTACACCATAAAACGAAAAAGAAAAAAAAAAGAAAAAGAAGAACGATCAACTGACTAAATATGGTCGTTACGGATGTGGATGTTTAAAAACTACTCGACCTTGGCGACATGAACGGTCTAAGATGTCTGGTCGCCGGAGGGGCGGCGAAAAACGGCGGAGGCCGATGGCCCTGAAACCGAGGAGGTCTTGGAAAATGGCTAGCACCACCGCCGCCGAAACGCGGTCCGCCGAAATGAGGCACCGGTGCAGATCGGCCCAGCATTCCGGGACCAGGTATACCACGATTTTGAAACATGATGCGAGGTTCGCGAAACCTAAATTGTACGCTATTATGAAACAATGAGGCCGCAGCCGGAGCCGGCGGGCGATTTGTATTAAATTGTATGGCAGCGTTGGCGGCACCGGCGGCGTTCGCGTCATTCGCTTCGTCGTCGTACAGATCTAACGATCGCTGTTGGCTGAGCCGCCGCGGCCGCATCCGTGCATCGTCAGCAGTCTGCCAAACGCCGCCCCGCTCGTTCTTCCTGTGCACGCAAAAGAAAAATTAAATTCCTACTACCTGTAAATCGAGAAAAAAAACCATATGTTCAACCAATTAATTAACCGACTTGGTTTATTCGTTTAAAATAAACAAATTCAGTATCGAAAATAGCGTAAATAGCTCGCGATACGGTACGAATGATTGATAACAATGTATCGATGCTGGGCGATCGTATTTTCTACCGGACGACGATAACAAAATACTTCCGATCTTGTTTAGTTCGCCGAACTACGCAAATATTTTCGCTATTTACGTTCAGACCGAAGTCACGTGTACCGCGAGCTATCAAGGGAACGCCATTATTTCGCTTTTGTTTCAATTCTAATACAAAAGCAACTAAAAAACTTACGCGGACGTGGTTTCCGTTTCAGTCATCGATGTTTCGTTGTCAACGCCGCTCTCGCTAGAGATATTTTCGATTTGATCTTGATGCGCCTCAAACGCCTCAGGCGCCATTGATTCGTCGGCCAAACCTGCATCATCGCCGCAGCCGGCATCTTCCACTTCGAAACTCTTACTCGATTCGTTTATGGAAGCGGGTTCGGACACGAAAGCGTTCGGGTCGCTGGAACCCGCGTTAGCATCGTCTTCTTCGTCGTCGTCGTAAAATATTTGTTCTTTACGTTGAACAGGAGTTGGAAGAGGCGTAGGAGTAGGAGGTAGTGACGTTGCGTCAACGGGTATTCGATCATCTTCGATCGTATCGCTTTGGATGAGTGGTTTTTGTTCGGTGGAAATTGACGGCGCCGCCGGTGTCGCTGGGATTGGTATCGAATCTGCGACCGGTTCCGAATCTTCGATCGCTTTATCCCAATCTTCTTCGTCGACTTGTTTATCCCAGCTCTCGTCTTCGTTCTGTTTATCATCCCAGCTTTCTCGAGTGGTGGTTGTTGTAGCTGTTGCGGTCGCTGCCGGAGCTTTATCCCAACTGTCGTCTAATTTATCCCAATTCTCTTCTTCGGGTTTATTCCAATCGTCGGCCGGTTTGGGCGGCGCCCAGTTGGGTTGCTCGGTGCTGACTTTATCGCCCCATCGGCTGCGTTTACCGTTATGATGAGTATTCTCGGGAGGCGTTTTATCTCTGCTTCGGCCTCGTTTCTCGAATCGTCTGTTTTTATCGTTATCCATACCGCCGCCGTAATCTCGCCTGTCTCTATAACGATCGGTTTCTCTCGACCGGCCCCGCGGCCTCAAAGGACCCATATCTCTTCCAGGAGGTCGACTGCCACCGCCACGCCCGAAATCTCTACCTCGACCGAAGTCTCTGTTATCGTAACGATTACGTCTGAAATCGCCACCGCCGCCTCCACCGGGGCCCATACCACCTAACCGATCGTACTTATTGTATCGATCGTTATTATCGTAATTACTCTCTCTGTACGGCGACCGACTGTCCATTCGGCGATCTCTGCCGTGGTATTTATCGCCGCCGCTCGCGTTACGATCCTTATCGAATATCCTTTGATTACGGTCGTAATAACGATGATCTCGATCACCTCCTCGGCCAAATTCGCCGCCGCTGTGACGGTCGCCACCTCTGTGCCGTAGATCGTCTCTATCGTGGTGGTGGTGGTGGCCTTTGTTATCAGAATGATTGGCCGAATCGTTGGCTCCGTTTTCATTCGTAAACGAGTTATTCAACTGGCTAGAATTGTTGCTGTTGTTGATGTCGTCGTTCGAGCCTCTAACTAATCGGTAATCGGTATCGTTCGATGAGGTATCGCCGCCGCCCCCGCGTAGGTCTTTATTCGCATTCGAGTTACTAGTAATGTTGGGACCAACCATTGGGTTTTTGTTGAATGGCGGCATCAAGTTGGGGAATGCGGCGAATGGATTCGAGCTGCTGACAAAAACATTGAAATTTCAGTATAAAATATCTCCGAGTGAATTTTCAAACGTAGTAGCAGAAATTGAAATTGCGATTGTAATAAAATTCTCGCGAGTATTTTTCGTAATAAAACCCGCAAAAAAATTATTTTCTATAAAAATTTCAATTTTTTCTCTCGCAATTTATTTTCCGGACGATGGATCATCTCCTGCTGAGAATTTAATACCGAAGATGGTATTAATTTTTCTCAGCCTCCATTTACACACCCCTTTCCGCACATCAAACGGGAAAGGGCTTGGAGAAGATTAGTAAATATTTGATACGACGTTTGAAAATTCTCAAAAATACAACTCTTTCGACAAAGTTTGGAAATTTTCACATATTAAAATGAAATTACGACGTACCCATCCATGCTGGACGTATCACTACTCATGTCATTCGGATTCGGCGGCGTCGGCATATTCATATTTGGATTCCCGGGCAAATCGATTTTGAAATTTGGATTACCTAAAGAAGGAAAACCTCGTCGTCAATAATGCTAAAATTTCACGTATTCGTAGGCAAAATAATAGCCGTTCAATATTTTCACCTGGGAAGAGTAAAGGAGGTGTGAGTCCGAACGGTGGCGGTTTAAAATCGGTATTCGGTGTCATGGCCGATGACACGGTGGCCAAATTCGACGAACCGTCCGGCAACGGTATCTGCGACAAGGACGTATTTGGATTCGGCCCTGCGTTCAGCATCGGTAAACCGGGAGCTGAAACGAGAAAAAAATTGAATTCTCGAATTCGAAACTCGTCTTATTGAATATTACTTCGGAAATACTTACGTCCGGTATTGAATGGTGGAGGTAATCTATTTAGCATTTGTTGAGGCGACATCAATAGACCAGGAACGGGAGGAGGGACGCCTAATGGAGGCAGGAAATTGCCTCCTAGAACGCCCATCGGGGTTAATAATCCTGAAATAGGACGAAAAACGTTAGATTCGATACTACCAACTCGACTTTCTTACAAAATTATTTCGAATGTTCGAAACATGCTCAATTAGAATCATTCCGGTTGTTAGCTAAAGTCTTCGTCAATCATTCTCCATGCCACTCTCCCCCTCCCTTCCCCCTAAAAAATATTTCCTTAAAAGAAATTCTCGAGAACAATTTACGAAAATCAATTCCAACACCTAATCCGACAAATCCATTCCTAAAATCTTGGCCAAAATATTGGTTCGTTTTGATAAATCGATTAATAAAATGGTAAGATCGAATGTAAGATTTATGTTGCAATTTTTGAAATTTTCACATCTTCGTTTCGTAATTAATGGCAGCCACGTGCGAGATTTTCGAGCATTCCGGAAAATCGAGCCAATCCGATAAAATAAGCTTATCGACTTCGTCGTCGTTTAAAATACTAACTTGGCGGCAAGCCGAACGGATTTATTAAATTAGGCGGAGGTGGTAACGATCCGGGTGCCTGAGGCGGTAACGGAATACCCAACGGAGGTGGTATATCAGGATTCGGAGGTACCATAGGCTGCGGACCATCCGGTAACGGTATCATTTGCTCCGGTACACCGTTCGTCGACTCGATGATCATATCGTTAGAAGCTCGAGACTGCGACCGTTGCATATCGTCACCGTCGTTACTACTTTCATCCATGTCAGTCCCGGTAGGCGTATACAGTGCTTTAGACGACGCGGCTGCCGCAGCAGCAGCGGCCGCGGCGGACGCTGCCGCCCCCGGAAATGACATCGCCATAGGACCGCCTCCGGTGGCGCCGAACTTGGCTCCGTACGGTACTTTACGTTTCTCTTCGAGTAATGCTACAAAAGTCGCGAGGTACAAGGAATACGGTTTCAGTGGGTCAACTTCAGTCGACCGAATAACAATCAGCGTTGCATAATCGCGCTGCAAAACACTCACCTTTCAACCATTCCGGCATCGTTTCTTGATCTAGCATACCTCCTTCTTCGAGCAAATCGTAATCGGTATCGGGTGTAAGTTTATTCCACGGGATATACGATACGCCGTAGTCTACTTCCCAATAGTCTTTCCATTCTCGACCTTTCATACCTTTACCAGGCGCCCAGGCGATCTAATTAAAATTATCACAAAATGGTGGTTATTTCGTTGAAATGCATATTACAGGCGGGATAGGTACGATTTGGAAACTTCGGCCGCAAATCGAACCGTAAAACTGAGACAGCTTTATCTAACGTAACAATGGGTAATTTGTATTATCCATTGAATCAGAACACTCTTCGTCGATAAAATTGTTTCAAAATTGTTTTTGCACGTCTTAAAACTCTTTTTACGTAGTTTTACACCCACATTCCTCATCGTAAAAAAATCACAAGTAAAATTATAAATCAACACGACAGGCAGGCAGACAGGCAGTAACGACGGAAAAAATAATCGAAAATAAAATTAAAACTAGATAGATAGATACGATCTCAAATCGATATATACCGTTATAGATTTTCCATGCAATTTCGTATTTTTCAATTTGTGCAACGCCCGGTGGGCGTCTTGTCGACGATTCATGCAGAGGAAAGCGCACCCTCTCGGAGGAATCAAGTCGATGGAAACGATATCGCCAAATTCGCCAAATGTGTCGCTTAAATCTTGTTCTTGAACTAGTTTTGATAAATGGCCGACCCATAACGTGGTACTGCAAACTGAAAGAGAAAAAATATAATCAAATTACAGTTGTTAAAGGATAATTAAATAAAACATTTTTTTTTTAAATGTCAACAATTTTAGTGCATAAAAATGTAATGTTTTCGAATCAGAAATTTTTTCAACAAAAAGTTGAATATGAAATAAGGATACCCGTTTAAATTGAAATAAATTTTCCAAAACAAAAAAAATTGCATGACATGCGCATACGATGGGGGTTTAAAAAACTATTTTACTAAAACTTCGAAGTCGTACCAAACGTGAACAAGTCACTTTAAGAGTTTTCCATTTTAAAATAAACTGCTTAAAATTTTTTTCAAATTTACAATTCAAAAATTCAGTATATAAGAATACTTGTAATTAATTTCTCACTGAAGTCGTCAAAAACATTCAAACTTATTTTCTTTAGATAATTCAATCTGATCGATATTCAATATTTTTTTCCGAGAAAGAAACTGCGGGGTGGCCAATTTAAAAAAGTCGATGGTTTTGAAAAAAAAAAAACTAAACACTTTAACTGTAAAAATCTTAAAAACTAAGGCCCCTACAAAAAAATTAATTGCCCGTAGGAGAAAGAGAATTTTAAGCTCTACAATTTTTATCCGTCGCATTTTTTCGTAGCACCCTTAGTTTGGCCCGAAAATCCATGCTTATGGCAAATTTTCGATGTCGATGATAAGTTCAAAATGAAAATCTTCAACATCAACATCTAAAAAACTAAGTCCATTTTGACTCCAAAAATTTCGAAAACTAAGCCTCCTAGAAAAAACTATAGGTTCATAGCAAAAATGGAATTTCAAGCTCGACCATTTTATTTTGCATTTTTTTCGTAATACGGGGGTATGCCGGTCAGTCATTTTCTTCCTTTAGGAAAAATGCGAATTTTCATGTTTTGAAGGGATTTTCGTAAATATTTAAATAATTATCAACTTTTGGAACTACTCGTATGAAAATAAATTGTTTTTTGACGATTTTGTGATCAAAAATGCATTAAAAAACACTAAAATCCCTTCAAAACATGAAAATTCGCATTTTTCCTAAAGGAAGAAAACGGCTGACCGGCATACCCCCTGTTATAGTGCCCTAGTAATACCCTTAGTTTAATTAGAAAATCCATGTTTAAGGGAAATTTACATAAACGATGCTATTTTTTTGTTTTTCCCCACTTCATTTTCAAACCCATCTACTTTTTATGTTTCTTATAAACGTGGATTTTCTGGCCAAACCAAGGGTGCTACGAAAAAAAATGCAAAGAACAAAAATTGTAGAGCTTGAAATTCTCCTTCTCCTAAGATCTATTGGTTTTTAGGGAGCTTAGTTTTCGAGATATTTACAGTCACAGTAGTTTTTTTTTCAATTTCAAAATCATCGACCTTAATGGGCGACCCTGTATTTGAATTTATCAAACAAATTTTTAAAAAACGTTCGAATTTGAAACCTAATTTTCGATTCAGCCGTCTACCAGACAGCGATCATTTTAAAACACTTTTTATCGAAAACTAACCAGCTAGGTGTTTTCTTTTGATTGGTGGTAGAGCTCGTCTACGTCGATCTTCGTTTCTTTCACGATCCCTGCTTCGTTCACGATTCCAAGATCTGCTCCGCGATCTGAAACATAATACAAATCGAGTAAATACCTTTTTTAAGGAAATAAAAAATACAAGTTATGAGATTTCCGACTATCTCGCTCCTTATCTTTGACATACCCACAAAAAATGTTCTCACAGGGTTGAAATTTGGCTCTACTCCAAAACATGGGATTAACTCATTTTCAAAACCACTAGTTTGTCGACTTATCGATACTGCTTCGAGGTACATCAAAAATTTGAAATTCCCCGATGAAGTACAGACAAAAATACGATAGGGAAATAAAATGTGAATTATTCGATTACTATTTTTTTGCCCTGAAATCTGAAGAAGAGTTTTCAATAAAATGTAATAGGAAATTCATTCGTATCAAAATTAATTTTCTACTTCGAGAAAATTTCAACGTTAAAAAATTTGTTTCATGATTTTGATATTTCACTAGGAAAATTTGTTTTTAGATTCAGCCGAGAAAACATTCCAGACATTGAACGATGAATCGACCAACTATCGTTTTTGAAAATAAGTTGCGTGTATTAAGTATCAACTTTTTGAACGACACACAAAGAGCCTTCCTTGGTAAGATAGTGAAATCGGCCCTCGACCTAAATTTCCTCAAAAGTGGTCCTAAATGTCACCCCTGATGTAAAAACTCACCACCAAAATTTTTGACCCCCCCCTCCCACCCATTCCCGAATTATCGCCACCTAAATATCGAAACTTCAATAAGCGATATCTTTAAAGGGGTAGGTAAAAAATTCTGAATTTTTCACAGATTGTAGACACTATGTGGATACACTCGTGGAAATTTTTTCAAAAAA